>JABYPW010000341.1:0-28480 GCA_016880775.1 Phymatotrichopsis omnivora | reverse complement strand
AAAAAAAAAAAAAAAAAAAAAAAAAAAAGGCGTAAAAAGAGAAAACAGGACCCAATGGGTTACAAAGAAATCGACGAACAGCAGTCAAAAAGTGGTAATAACCGAAGAGATGGAATACGACAGTCCAAGCCAAACAAATGCCAAAAACTCGCTTGGCAGCAACGATGCCTTCCACTACACCAATGCACGATTCGCATATTCTGAAATAAATAATGTCCCGCGTATGTAAATGAACTATTTCAAAGAGGGAAAAATATAAAATAAAACCAAAAATAATAAAAATAATAAAGGTAATAAAAATAAAATAGTAAAAATAAAATAAAATAAGATACCTTAGCCCTGTCGGAAGATTACATGCTTATTCTAACCCTTGCCGCCTATAACGATAGCACCTAGTGTGCTGGGGGCCCTCAGTCCTGCACTATATATGTTGAAGAATCTCGTTTCTATCTCATATAACGATCAATAAGGCCTAATTATAAATATGAAGGTTCATGACCGCTATTCGCACTATACATCAGCTCAAGAATTCCAGCGATTGATTTGAAGGAATATACAAATTGCTATCAGCACGAGAGGGGCCTGGAAAATCCTTCAAACAAGGAAGAGATGTTTATCTCGTTATCGGATTTGATACTCTTGCTATTGGGCCTCCTCCCCCAACGAGGGAGAACATTGAAAGGGGTTAATACAAAGGCTCTAGTTCCTCACCAGGCACGACAGTGCTCAGAGACAACATTCCGGAAGTGGAAGCCGGTATATCTCACCCAGGTCTTCTCGACCGGATGGCGTGTTTTATTGCGACAACGGAGCAATATATGCAGTTCGATGTCGAAAACATAGATGTCATAGCTATTCAGGGCGGGACGGGGACAATGCCCAGGTAACCGAAGGGGACATTGTAGAGGCCAAGCTTGTCAATCATTTGGAAAAGAGAGACTAGAAGAGGCCGAGTTGTGAGACTTTTTAATGAACGATATGGAAGTCTTGTATGTTTCTTACTGGCGTACCTACGGGGAATAAATCTAAAAATTTGGTCTTCGCTGACGAATTGATATAATCACTATTTCCTACTATTCGCATTGAATTTATTTGTATTTGGTGCTGTTTTTTTCCCCCCCCCCTCCTTCGGACTCCGGCGGAATTTTTGCCTGTCTTCTCTCAGCATGGTCTGCGCACTTTTCTACTCACCATTTGTCTAAATTAAGATCAATTAAGTATTCGGAAATAGATTACGTCGTTCCTTCCATGACTTTAGATTGTGCGGGTCTCTCGATTGACAAGATGGGTTATAAATATGCAAGCTCTGCGATAGATTACCGTTAATCACTGGACACGTTCGTATCTCGCGGGACAAACCACCTGAAGCTTGCAGTCAAAATATGTTCTTTTTCCACGCTGTTTTATTTTCAAGTAAAAATAAAAATTGTCTAAAAACTTGGTCTCCGACATGCCTGTGCGTACAGACTTCCGTATAAGTAAAACAAAACATGCCCTCTTCTCCTAAAAAAAAAAACATTGTCCAATGTTCTTTGGGATGTTGAAAGAGCGAAGACTTATATAAGACTTGAATATTTTGGAAGGACTTGTTTCCCGAAAAGAAGAAACCGAAACGAAACAAAGGGAGCCTCTTTTATAGAAGGAAACCAAGATACAACGACCCACATCTTCCTCAAGAATATTACAAATGTTTCCATCCTATTCCATAAAGTTCCCGTGACCATCATAAAGAAATTCCGTAAGATTCCACAACGTTTCACAAAATATCACATGATAAGAAAAGCCATAGGAAGATACTTTATGAATACCACCTTATACAATCAATTGGGAAGCCTAAAGGCATCACAATCAACTTCAAACCCAACATTCCGCTTCTTAAGGTAAATCGTATGTCCCTATTTGCCCTGTAACCTCGCTCCCTTCCAACTTCTGATTTTCGACAAGTACCTTCTATCTTATTACCGTGTTCCGACTAGTCGTTCAGCTTTGTATACTTGACTCGCCTAATCCAAGTAATTCTAGTAATGCCGCCGGCATTTAAAGTCCTCTTACCAATCCTAAGCACTGACATGAATAAATGGTGCCCATAAAATTGGACTTTCCCCCTCGCTTTTGAGAGATATTACTGCTTCATGCAATGTCTGTGCCACATCGCCACTCTCTAAACTTTTTGGGATTTTTAAAAGCCACCTCATCCATCGCTTCCTACTGTGTCCCAATAACGTGTGGGAACCCAACCAGTTGGAACCCGCTAGCAATATGAATGGCCTCATCCGATAAGCCTATAACTAAATTGTCGGCCGTAGAACAAGCAGAAAGATAGCCAATGATTTCCCGGTCCAGCTTGATTTGCGATAACTCTTTGACAGTCAGAGGATCTATCTGGTCCTTGTCCTTTTGGTTAAGCAGCAAAAGACCGCTATCGGAGGGATCTACAGGGTTCGAAACTCCATGACAGGCAAAATGTGCAAAGTTAAAGGGGCGAAGCATATTTAAAACTTTAATCTTAGTTGGGGAGTCGACGAAGGTTGTCTTTGGAAAGGCTGGAATGATCTGTTGGATAGCTTCGATTTCCTTTTCCGCTCCAGGGAGGCATTTCGCGCCTAAAGTGTTCGGCGTCCCCACAATCAGAAAACTGGTATCGGATTGGTTTGGAGCTTGTAGTGTTCGAGCATAAGAAAGTGCTTTGATTGTTGGCGTGTACGAGTAGATAACGTAGTCGGATGTACATGTACCATTGTCGAGCTTCTTGGAATGGTTACCGGCAACATAAAACGGCACTATCCCCATTAACACAATTGCGACCCACCATATACGCGGCAATCTTCATATCCTGAGGGTGTCTGAACCAACCCCAGCACTTGAAGAACAGGTTTAACGGCAACATCCCACAACCACCGCAAGTTCTGTCGCATTTGATTGGACCTATTTGGGAATGTTATCCGTGGGCCTTTTCCCAGATGCCTATGTATCCGTTCCACTTTTTCTTGGAATTCCGAGAATTTCAAATTTGGAAGAGATAAGGCCTGGGTCTCCTCGTTGATAACAGTAATTACATCGCTGCGGATTTCAGTGACATTGAATGCAACAATCAGACCTGATTCCGCCAATTCCATGAACCCCTTAGACGATGAGGGAAGTTGAAATCTTTCAAATCCATCTAAAAAGCGTATCTCTTGCTCAATTTCCTCCAATTCACGGCTTCAAATCGTCTAGTCATTATATTGCTCGCAGAAAATTGGTCACTTTCTTGAACATTACTTCCGGAGAGCGGCAAATAAATCTCATCCCGGAGGCGTTTATATTTCGAGGAGATATCTAGATATCGCTTACCCAGGTCTGATATGTCATTTCTTAAGTCAAAAATATAACTAACAATTACTCCGCGGCCAAATTTGAGAAGTTCGAGAGATGTAGATGCCGATTTCCCAGTTTCAAGGGCAAGAGAGGAGGAAAGAGACGACAAACCTTGTAGCCGCTGGAGAATGGGCTGTTGGTCCTCTGGAGCTAGGGATGGTGGGCTGGCCCTTGAGAGAAGCAAGATAGTAGATTGCAGGATATTATAAGCTCTCTTCAAGTCTGAAATTTTTAACAGATGTCCAGCAACATATGCGGCTTATATACGTACAAGTAGCGGCGCGTTGTGCAGCTGTGCAGCCATTTCGAAACACAGCAGAACTTTCCAGGTCACCGAGAGCCCCAGTCCGTGAGTACCTGGAGCAAAAACTGTTGCCAAGGTTGCCCAAAAATCCTGCACGAACCAGGTGATTCTCAGGCACTGCTGATACTGCTTCTTGTCTAAGGCGAATAGCTTTTTCTAGGTCTTCGAGAGCCTCAGTCCGTGAGTACCTGGAGCGAAAAAGGTTGCCAAGGTTGTTCAACCTATCTGCACGATGCGGATGGTTCACAGGCGTTGCTGAGACTGTTTCTTGGCCTAGGCGAATGGCCTGTTCTAGGTCCTCGAGAGCCCCAGTCCGTTCGTACCTGGAGCGAAAAAAGTTGCCCAGGTTGTTCAATATCGATGCACGATCCGGATGGTTCTCAGGCGTTGCTGATACTGCTTCTTGGCCTAGGCGAATGGTCTGTACTATGTCGTCGAGAGCCCCAGTCCGTTCGTACTTGGAGCAAAAAAGGTCGCCAAGGTGTATCAATCTCTTTGCACGATCCGGATGGTTCTTAGATGTTGTTGATACATCTTCTTGGGCTAGGCAAATGGCTTGTTCTAGGTCGTCAAGGTCCCCAGTTCGATAGTACCTAACACCAAAAAAATTGGAGGTACCAAGGTCGTGCAATATCGCTGCGCGACGTGGAAAGTTATCAGACGTTCCTAATACTACTTCTTGGCCTAGGCGCACGGCCTGCCCCAGGTCGTAGAGATCTCCAGTCCGCTAGTAACTGGTTGCAAAAAATCGGAATAAGTTTCCAATTCGCTGCGCGATTCGGATGGTTCTCATGCGCTGCTGCTACCGCCGTTTGGTCTTGGTGAATTCCGCCTTCCGGATCGTTATGACGGTTATAAGGTGGTTACCATTCGGGAGCAGATGGAACATACCTCCATTTTTAACGTCTGCAAAATGGTTCTCCCTTGACATGTTTTTTATGGGGACTTATTTTTATTTTGGATATCACTGTAGTTTGCCTAACGTCTAGATGTATGGGGGTGGAGGCGATCTTTCGGATCGCACCTCAGAATGACAGCAATGAAAACAATGGTAGAAAACTAGGTGTTTGTTGAAGTATGGAAATCTCAAACCTTCCGTCCTTATCTTTTCTGCCTGAAATGCCAGCTTTTTTACCCCTGATACACGTCTGTGGAACAATACATAGTCAGGTGTGAGGGTATGATGAGAGCCCGTTCGTACATACATAACCAGTCCTTCATGTCTCACATTTCGCTTAGCTGTGAACTTGATTTTCACGAGCCACTTTCCCTCGTTGCCTGTAATATGTAATACAAATATATCTTCTTTACCACCTCGTTTTCCTTCGCTTATCCTCCGCATTCAAGCTATTGAAAAGATGAACTTGCGCTGACCAGTGCATTGGAAACATTCGCCGCAAAGAAAACGCGTATGATGAACGAGTTCAGATTATTGTATTGCGCGACAAGGCAAAAATGTAGTTAACAATCTCTTCCCAAGATTTTTCGTGCAACCGCCCTCGTTGTATAAGTCAAACTACTCTGTGAAAAACTTACATGTATATCCCAAACCCTCAGCTGTCCACCCTTTTGGAAGGTGTGCAAATTGCGCATCACGGTCCCTTTACATTTTTAGGAAAGGAGAAAAATATGCCAAGCTGGCAAATTCCGGTCACGGATGCATGATGCTAAGGTGTACTCAGCATTCAGGTACATGCAGTTTCGTTCCTTCCCACAGGCTACACTCGAACCCTTCCATTTCCCGGTCCAACTCCCTCCCTACATCTGCATTATTGAACTCACTTCCATCCCGCGACTCGCAATGTCCGAATACTACCACTGCACTGGAGGTTGCTAGTAAAGACTTTCGCTCATGCACTTTGGCATCAAGCCAGACAGGGTACGCCACAAAACATGTAGCACTTGCCGAACGCTCAACAATCGGAGAGCAAAACGAAGGTGTCTGGATGCGGCAGAATAGAGATATAATGGTTCCACTAGCATCACTTAAGAATGAGAAAGATCGAGGACAAACTCACTTCTTTACTTCCTTATATTTTTTGATGTATCGCCGATATATGTTTGTATATTTTGCATTTGCTTGTAATGCCTGTATTTGAAATACGTGTTTTTAACATTCATGTTTCTTAACATGATTGAACTGAGAATGTGCATAACTCCCTCGACTACTATGGCAGGCTTGTCATACCTTTTATTCCCTACTATGGCAGGCTTGCTTACATTGCTTTATATATAACAAAACGCAAAGGGGATTGATCGCTTGCGCAGAGAGCTTCGATAAATGATACCATTTCACGGGTTCCGTCTTGGGTTACACGAGGATCATGTGGTCCACGCTGACAAATAACCTGATGTTTGTTTAAAATTGCCATTAAAAAACTATTGTCATATACGTTGAAAAGCAGAATTGCCTTTTCCGGAACCTGTGATATAGGGTAGATGGTTGAATACTTTTATGCTTCGGCTAAATCGGCTAGATTTAGAGTCTCTTCCTCAAACTCGGCAATTGCTTTGGCAATGCGCTTCTCACGGCCAGAGGATACGCGAGATCTAAAATGATATATGTTGCATTTGAGCTGCCTTTTGCTGTTATTCTGTGGTGTTTCAGGTGAAAAAATTTTTTTTTTAAAAAAAAAAAAAAAAAAAAAAAAAACTCATCTTCTTTTGTATTTGTTTTAGAGTACAAACCATACCCGTAAAGCATACTCCGGTATGGCATGATAAACATCCCACAACCACAAACGCTGTGCCTCCACCAAACATACACCCCCTATTAAAAAAAAAAGCGAGAAAGAAACAAAAGCGCAAGACCAAACAGACCTTGAAAGAAGAAATTGAACAAGCCTGGCACATGAGAGAGCCCTCTGCAAAAGAAAACTATTACAAAAACATCTAGGCACTAAGACAGAAAAGAAACAGATGAAGAAAAGGAAAAGAATAATCCATTGTATAAGTGATCGAAAATACCATTCCCAGAGAGATCTCACTTGGTATGCATTAGCTTAGGTAGCGTATGTATCTTCGCGCTTCAGTGATTATTGGCCAAGTGAAGTTTGCTTCAACTTCACGATATAGACCTTCACGGAGCGACGCATAGAATGATATAACCCCAAGCGCTAATGCATGCCCAGAGAAATTTTTCTGGGGTGGTATGTACCCTCGATTGCTGGTACCATGGAATAACTAAGAGGGGATGGAAGAGAAACACAAGAAACAAATCTTCCAGGATAAGTGTCCTGCACTTGTAAAATCCTGAAAACCAGTGCAAGGGAGCAAGCACCAGTGGTGACCAAGGTAAATAGCTATAGAAAGAGCAAAGACAAAGCAGACAAGGTTATAAGTGAGAGGGAGAAGGAAAGTGAAGTTTGTAGGTCAGAAAGAAGAGCAGCTACTAGGAGGGAGATGGAGAAAACTGAAGAGAAGTAGAGGGCAGTAGAGGAAAACTACTATAGGAGGAGATAAGAAATAACTAGCTACAGCACAAAGGGAAAATAAGAGAAGTGAAGCTAGTAGATTAGAAATAAGGGTAGCTAGTAAGAGGGAGTGAGAGGAGCCAAAGCCTAACAGCAGATAGTTTTAAATATACAAAATTATCACATAAGGAAACAAAAACCTTTAACTAAGGTTAAAGGGTAGCTAGCATATTAGGAAAAAATTTACTGACTTCCTTTAGTATAGGTATCCCTCCTATATATTAAGTACTCCCTGCATATTCTACAACTTACTTTTGAATCCTGAACTTAGCGTTCTTCCTGTTAGCTTTGCAGATAGTTATGCTCATTGTGGGGCGCGTACTTCCTACAGTACGGATAGAATTAAGCATTGCATAAGATGCTTCCAGTTGAAAGTTGATTCCTTGGTTCATAAAAACGAGTGATAGTTGAAGATCCACGTTACGTTCGAGTCATGTAAACAAACACGTGGGAGATCTGCTAGTACGTAGTGTACGAGTATGGTGGGGGACACCTTTAACCAGGGTGCTCAGAGGACGACATTCATTTTGCTTATGTAATACCATACAATTATCCCTGTCACTCATTTTCCCTTGGCGCCAAGTGAATAAATTTGTGTGGAGGCTTGGCAAAAAGGTTCATTTTGACCATATAACCGACACCCATCCCGCCCCACACAAAAAGTGCCTGGACATTTTCCCTTTTAGCTCAACGAGGAAAAGGAATTTTTCAATTTTGAAAACGTAGAATGAATGAGGAGAAGCGAAAGAAGCGTTCTACGTTGTAAAATTTTTTTATTCCGAAGATTACTACAAATTTTTCAACCCCCCCCCGAACACTCCCTAGAACACTAGCAATTGTTAACAAGTTTGAAAAGAAATATCATGCATCTTGAACTCTAGGCACATTAACAAATGAAAGTAAACAAGTTCGTATTCTGCCGTTAGTTCCTCAGGTGCCACTACGTTACCGGGCAAAATGGCATCTGTTCTTCTACTTACAGATGCAGAATATCCATAACTAGCTTACGGCAAATACCTGGATAAAGTTACACTTTCGCCCACCAGACCGAATATTTACGTGAATTCCGTGAGAATCCGCCGATTGTGCTCTACCGTTTCTTCAGACATGGAGGCTTTCTACCATTTTTCATCGCAAGGTTTAAGCAGAGGTCCTGGAAAAAGTGGAATTGACTTAGGAGGAAGTGAAAACAACCAGAGAAAAAAAATAGTACATTGACATTTGGTTTCGGGAAAGAAAGCTAGGTCATGTATAAGTAGTGGTGAAAGATTCAAAATAAATTATGTAGAAAAGCGCAAAAATAATTATATTGATATGTAATATGTAAATTTTAAAAGTAGAGCGGAAAAAAGCAATTTACATTTACCCGGTAGAAACCCTCTCCCCTCCCCCCCGAAAAAAATTTAAAAAAAAACCAAAGCAATTATAGTAGATGAGTTGAAGCTTCACGCCTATATTACAGCGGTTTTCCAGACGAAGACTGTAAAACCTGTGTAACTTCCAACACCACTATATCAGAAAGAAACACGCATCGCACAACGTTATCTAAACCAACAGCACGAGCCTTTTCAACGGCGGTTTTGGTTTCTCTGTGCCAATATCTGCACCATCCTGACAAAGATATTCAGGAAGTCCAGCTCGAGCTTAATACTCTCATTAACAGGATCCCTCTTCATCAAACCCCTCTCCGCCAACCTTGCATGTTGCAGGATCTTCTGGACATCATACAAGGTAAACCCACCAAATACTGCAAGTCCTCCGTACAGCCACAGTGCCTCAGCTCCAGCGAGTGCACGGGACCCAATCGGAAGAACCATAGGTGCAAGACCGGACAAAGCGACCACAGCGCAGCCCGCTAGGAGAGGACCACCGAGGTACAGATATTTATCTTCCTTTGCAGTGGCGCCGACAAATGCAATGGATCCGATGATACCGACAGTGTATATGCCAGCACGAGAGAGAATAGCGGGATTGTAAAAGAAGAGAGGAGCTAAGAATGCGGCTTGGGTCAAGTTGAACCCAGACCAGAGAAGGTGCTTCTGGATGTAGCTGTGGAACCATTAGCGTGGTGTGTCATGAAATGATGATTGAGGGTGACTACTTCTCGGGAGGAGTGTACAATGTTCCGAACATTGTACCAATACTTGCTACTAAAGATATTCCTAGAACTGCCCAGGGGTTTGCTTGCATGATCCGGAAACTCCAGCCGACATTGTGAAGCGCTTTCGCAGCAACACCTATAATTCTATTAGATCCTACAAAGCTTAAGAAACATGATTTCAATAGGTTACTTACCCATCATACCAACTCCCAGCCCAGTGTACGTGAAAGTCTCCTGCAGGTAACCCCTCTCGTACAATGGAATTGTACCCTCTCTTGTCTCATGATTAAACAAAGTATTGACCGCAACTAAAGTTCCTCCAAAAAGTGCACCAGCATAAAACAGTTTCCTAAGGCTCTGGTCCCTTGATGGTCGAGCAACGATCGCTGGGTCAGTTGTGAAAAATCTCTTTGAATGGAAGTTGATTTGCTTCAAGACAACCTTTGAAGACGGCTCTGGAGTGCGGAATGCTTGCTGCACAAACAGAGAGCGAAGCGGGGAAGACGTTGTAAGTGTACGTGCAAGTGGTTTAGATGAGAGTGCTGTAAGCCCAATGGGGCGGCGGAAGGCGTTAAATAACATGTTTGCTCGAGTTCGTTGATACGTAGAGCTCGTAGAGTAGTTGTTTCTTTCGACGAACAAGGTGGAAGGTGAACGTACTCAGGAAATGACGTTGCTGGAGGTTTGCGCACGTGATTGGAGGATGATACAAGGAATACTCTAGAACATTGCAAATGCTTAGTCATTCACCGCTCATGTAAAACATGTACAAGTATAGTGCTGAACTACAACATATAGAATGATCAATTTTGTAAAAGGACGAATTTTTCGTTGCATAAGTCTAGCTTTTAGTTTCTTTCATATCCGAAGCAAAGATTGTTCAGGCATTTCATGTATCTAGAAGTTGGTTTAACAACAGAGATGCAAATTCATAGCTTATCACTCCATTCTCTATCTGTTATAGTTTTTTTTTTTTTTTAATTATCGCATGCTTGCGCTGTCTGAGCATGGTTTCTTTCCAGGAAATTAAATCCCTATTTTATATCCTCTGTATTCACTTTATTCCTTTCAAAAGAAAAAAATAATAGAAACAAACAAAATAAAACACTTATAACAAAATCCCTACCCTCCAACATATTCAGTCCCCTTTCGTGCCCCTAAAGCCTACTATAGCTTGCCATTTATCTGGAATGCCAAATACTGTTGAAAACTTCCTCCACCTTTCCAGACAAAACAAAGCAACTAACCAGACAGAAACAAACGAGCATACCCGAATATCGCAAAACAAAGAAGTAAAACAAAACAACCAAATTAAAGATGATGATCCGTCATTCCCTTAACTGTATTAGAATAATCAAGCACAGAAAAATGGAAGCATCATAAACTTCACAACTTCCTTTTTTATTACCAATTCCTCCACTTCTAACCCTTAAACAAGCTGGAAATTAAAGACTCTCTACCATTGGGATTTCCTAGGTTTTCATATTAACCCCCGAGCCCTCCAACCACTTACCCGATCACCACCACATATTTGCTAGACTTACAGTTTACCCAAAAATATGCAATGCTCTCAACTACAAAAATATTCATGGCACGAAACAAACAAAACAAAAAAAAAAAAAAAAAAAAAAAAAACATTTAGCCCTTGGCTCTCAACCTGGAAATAACGTTAATCTCGAGGAAATTATATATGCTTGTGAGCTCGTGCTCAGCCTACGTAAGTAAGTCCCATAAGCTAGTATATATTGCTAGGGAAATGCCGAGAAGGAGATGGGCGATGGAAGAAAAGGAAAAGAAAGAATGCGGAAAGTGGATACTTATATATAAGGAAAAACTATATCCGGAATTCCAAGACTGTTCTCTTTCTTTTCACTTAGAAAATCGAAAGATATACATTTACATCATCTGATTCCACGCACACGTAGAGATTCCACTTAGGTGGATACATACTGTAAAAAGGACCCAAAGCATCAAGTCACGAGTGACTCCGCTTTCATTTCCCCCGAGAGAAGGGCTGCTGGGACTCTAGCACACCGCACTAAAAAATAGGAAATGAATACTGTGGCATGTCGGTGGCAGCCGGAAGACTATAATTATACCGAAATGGTACGTGCCTTAGGGACATGTTATATCAAGTACAGTGAAGTGCCCGGCTTGGTCATACTGAATAACGTCGAGAAAATCCACTTGGAAAAAATTTCTCAGCACGAACTGGGGGAGGCTTTTCCCCCTACCGTCATCTATGGACTTGGTACTCAAGTGCGCTTTTTCGAACATGCCCACCAGCTGCAAGGTGAAAATAACGAAAGCACGGAAATTTTTCCGGCAAAAAAATTGAATCAAACCACTAGGCGAAGACATTTTCTTTTTTGGAAAGTGTATTGCTTTCACTGATTCATTTTGACGTTTACATGGCTACGCTTTGCTGATGGCCATGAATTTTTCTGCAGCAAAAGAGAGTAATTTAATATATTTTAACGGGAGTCTATTTCCTTCATATTATAACCTAATATAAAACAAAAATAAGAAACTCAAACAACCAAATATTCGGTCCACAAATGGTCAAAAAAAAAAAAAGGCAGAAAAAAGTTATTCCCTTTTTTTCCTTACTAGCCCGCGCCGAAACATTTTTAGCAGAATCCCTGGAACAAATATGCTTATGTTCTCCAATCGCTGAGAAGTCACGGTTATACGGACACTTCAGGCATTTGGGAGTTTCAACAAAAAAATAGACAGCTTTAGCGGATACTGTACCCACTTGGCTAAATACTGTACTTGGCATCGTGTTTTGATCCACCAATTCTAGGAAATGTTGTGCTCTACCCTCACGCACTGTACTTGATGTGCATGTAAGGTACACGCGAGTAGGGCCGATCCCAGGCTTCATCTTGTGCCTGCACATGGCATAACTCTTAGTTCGGACATAGTTATACGGATAGACGTTACCCTTTAGATATGTCCAAGAAACTAGCTCTTGCACTTTAAACACAGAACATATCCTCTCACTCTCGATAGCTCCCAAATATGACCTGCCATCTTCAACCACATTAGCACTGCCCGCAGAAATTCTTCACAAAACTAAACATCCAACTCAATGCCGTCCCAACAAATACCTCCAACATCCCCATCTCCGAACTCCAAACACGCATCACATATCACCACTTTAACCCTAACTCTCAACTTTCTCCGCGTCTCCGTCTTCTTGCTCGTCTTCATCTTCACAACAATCTACGCACAATCCAAACCAGGCATTTACCACGATGTCCTAGTCTGGAATAAAACCGCAACGCTTCCAATAAATGTCACAGTTTACCGAAACTTGACGCATTATGCGGGTACTATTGGGGATATGTATTACACTGGGCCGGAGAGTGGATGGTTTATCTGGGATGAGGATTCAAGTCCCGGGTGTGAACGGTTCGAGTGTTATGATAGCAGGTATCAATGTGCGGGGGATTATTGGAGCGCGAACAGGGTAGGATGGGACCATTCTGTGGGGTTTGGATTAAGGGTACGTGGTGGAGAGGGTACCGAGAAGGATGGGTGGGTAAGGATTCCGAAGCACGCATTTTTGGATTTGTGGTTGTTTTTGTTGGTGTTGGGCGTAGTAAGTAAATTCACTGAAAGTTGGATTACTCGACGTTGATGGATGTAGGGTTTTGTGGCCGTGGGCCATAACCTGGTTGTGCTTTGCCATGCTATCGTTCCCAGCGGTACCGGATTCTTTATGTATGGATCTTCCTTGCGGTTTCTTATCGTTGGGAGTATCTGCAGGCATAGAACTCTTCTAATCCGTTTCATGTTCTAGATATACCGCATTCATAGACTTCCTCTTAGCCTTCGGCTTCCTCACGCTAGGCATTTCCCCGTATGCTATTCGTGCAACCTGGGTACCCGAGCTTGAAACTACTCCACCAAATTACCCGGTGACGCCGCCACCAGATCTCGACAAGGGTCAAAAGATCGCTGTTGCCATGGGCTTGGTGTGTTGGTATCTCTTAGCCTTCTTCCCCACATATTTCCTTGTTTTCCTCCCATCATTGATCACCAACCGAAACATACTCTAGGGGCGTATATATGACCACATTTTCGCTCAACGTTGCACTGATTTCCCGTTTGCGTAAAGTCGAAGAGGATACGCCGGAGGGACCGTCCGAGAGAGAAAGCGATGGTGAGGGTGTCGGCGTTAGTACTGGGGTTTTAAGCGCCATTAGACGAGTTTCGGCTGGAGGTGTGGTTTGAACTGTATTGTTTCCTTTTTAATCATTCAGCTGGTATAGTGGTACGGAGTGGAGTTGGGGATTTTCGCGTGCAGCGTCATGACAAACGGTTTTGTTGATTATGCTTTTTTTTTTTTTTTCATGTCCTTTCTTTATTTTCTTTTTTTTTTTTTTTTTTTTTTTGAATATTCTGTTCTGGTTGCGTGTTGTCGGTTCAATCAACCATCACGTTTGCCATATTCTAGCTTGAACTATAAATAAACTCGCCTTCGATGGTAGTAGAACCGGCAATTAAAACTGACAATTGGATAAATGAATTTCTGCAATGAGATTATTAAAATTCATGTCCTAAAAAATCCTTTTAAATATTTTATTATACTCAATTTGAGACTCCTCGACCACTGTTTTTTTTCCTTTATTGCCTATTTTTGACCGAGTAAACCTTCCTTTTTCTTTACCTTTTGGACTTCCCTATTTACTTCTTTATTATTTCCATTAATTCGCGTCAATTTTGATCTATTTTTACCGTATTCAAGGGGGATTTTTTCGGACACACCAAAAGGGATTAGGTGGCAGAATATAAAGGATTTTTCTTCCCTTTTAAGTTCCTTACTTTCTTACTCCATAGAGGGTAGGCTGGGCTCGGCCAGAGTCTCCAACTGCCTGGACTGGCCACCGCACCCCCAAGCCCGGCCGGCCCGGTCGATTGAGAAAACTGTGTGACAGGGAACTTTGCAATATTCTTCTTCTTTGCCAAGCCCAAATCTTGTAGGGTCATTCCACACATTCAAATGTAACAACAATTATTGTGCTACTGCTTGAGTCAGGAGGAAGCAGACGCGGTGATTGCAGGTGGCGTTGACTTGGCAAATGCACTTAATAATAGGGGGCAGCAGGAAGGCTCTGGTATCTCACTAGAGGATGAGGAAAAGGTTACGAAATGGCTAGAGAAAGTTTTGGAGTGGATACATAGGGCATGTCAATTATTACCTTACGCCACCCTCAACGATATCTTAAGTCACCTAGAATGACTAACCAAAATATATAGGGCAAGGGAACAGAGCCCAAACCTGAAGCCCAAGAGACTCAGAAAGGTCTCAAAGTGAAAGTGGGAAGCTTTACTATGGTGTACAGTGTTCTCAATAGGGCGGGCCAGCCGGACTTGGGGAGTGGTCTGGTCAGCCCAGGCCTTTTGAGACTCCGGCCCGGCCCAGCCTACCTTAGCGCAAGTTTTTTTTTTGTAACGGCCTGGGCGGCTGTAGGTCGGCCTATAGGCCATACAGATTCCAGAAATAAGTGTGAAACATCATTGTTGAACATGCTAAGAGAACTTCGTTACTCTTTATATCAAATCACCCCAACCGAAAAACTTGATATTATATACAAAGATTAAGGGAGGGAAAAAAAAAGTGCATTCAGCCTCTGTATTCCTTTGGCTTACCGGGGCCCCTCTCAAGAACGGCCACATGTTCCTGAAGATTTTTAACCATCTTTTCCATCTGGATGATACACTAGGACCGACTGTTGAGAGGTAAAATCTTCTGGATGTAAAGTTGAAGACAGATGCGAAGACATTTCTATACATACTGAGGGAGTCACTGAGTCACGCATCATTGGTAACAGAGGTTGTCGGGTTGAAAAAAAAAAATATCCACCGCCAATAAAGTTCTCTATCGGGCAACTTCGACGCAAACAGCAAATTTCTAACCCCTTATACGCATGGGGGACTTAGGAAAAATATGATAGGTGCCCGCAGGATGGAGAATCATTGGCCCGGCTTGCCGGGCCAACAAGTGTTTCGGCCTGGCTCATAAAGCCTACTGGCCTGCAGGCCGCCTGTAGGCCTGCCTGGCTCATTGAGAACACTGCTGTCACAAGGTATATCTTGACCCAAATGGATACCATCCACTCCCGTCGGACTTCACGGGCACTACCTGGCTGACAACAATTACGAATGGATATAAAAATTGTTGTATAGATTATCAGGAAATCTTTTGGCTCGGGCGGGCATTTCTCATCATAAATGTCAAGGTCCATTCGCTCAGGACGATACAATCTCTTAATTTCAGTCCATACTAACCTTTTAAGCTCTATTTGCTTTTCACGGTCCTCCGCTGTGAACTCAATTTCCGGATAATGATAGTTGTTGTCAAAAACCCTGCAAGTGTAAGTTATATTCAACGATACAGGTGCCCAACCTTACCCCTCATTATCTTCCTAGGTAGCTAGTTGGTATCCGTAGTTTTCTGCTATGGAGAGTGGGTAGGATGGTTGTTTGGATAAATGAAAAGGTTATTATGGAGTTTATTCCATAGTTCTACGCACCCTAAAAATATACAGAGTGTAGGGATTCTAGTATAATGTTGGAATAGGGACAACCGTGCCGTTATTTTTTTTTAGGTCTTTTGTTTTCCATGTGTCTCTCCTTACTTGTCTTTCTTGCCAATGTGATTCTCTCGTCTTTCTGCGTGTCCTTGGCTACTTGCATATCGGTTAGTCGCTTGCCTGGTGTGTTCGCATGTCTGCATATTGATTTCTTGCCTACGTACTTCTCTCTTTTGTTTTTGCATTTTATTTTCTGCTAGCATGTCGATTGCTCTCTTACCTTCTGTGTTTTTTCTTTTTTTTCTTCTTCTTTCCCGTTCATTTTGCGTTTTTCTGGAAAAAGATATAAGCCAGGCAGATTTCGCTTGTGGTTCTTTCTTTTAGTTCTGTGTTTCTGACGAATACAATTTCTCTTCTCTTTTCGTAAAAGGTTTTGAGCCCGGACCAATGCAAGACCCGATGTGCATGGGAGCGTGATGGCCTAAGCAGACAACACTGCGGTGCTGCTTGAGGGGAATGTTTGAAGTTGCAACCAGCACTCAAGAACGGGGTCAGTTAGCTCAGTTGGTAGAGCACTGAACCGGTATGGCAGAGGTCCTGGGTTCGAGTCGCTTACCGGCTATCACGTTTTGCAACATATAGAAGTGGTAATACATACAATAAGCCAATTTCCTGTTCATACTTCTAGACAACTCTAGTATTCCACACCCTGCCCTTGTCAAATAGAATGGTCTGAGACCGGTTTCAGGGCTATCTTGAGAACAGGCAGTGATAATAAAGTCGATTGTCTTCCAATTTTTGCCCCTTGAAGTCCGAGTCATAGTGAATAGACTGCCATATTGCATACGTGCGATCTATATTCGCAAGACTCTGTTAAGAGATAACCCCTTTGTTAGCTACCAATAATCAATTTAAATTTCAGCTGGAAAATTTTAAGGTTACTGAAACCTTTTGTAAACGTCAGAAGAGGCTAAGCAATCCCTCTTTAGCCCTGTCAAACTTGGAAAATCAACCGTGTAGCGTTTCTCGACATTTTTGAGTTTTGCTCCGAGTAGTAGGTCAGGTGGGGGTTACGTAACTGAGCGTTTTCAGGAAGATTTTCAACATCATTTTGACCTCGAAACGTACAACCTTTATATTTCCAATTCAACAGTCTGATCGGTGTTTAGCATAGTTGATAATAAAGTTTTTGTTCTGAGTAAAAATTGTGCAACTTGGAGCAAATATAAACATCGCTCTAGACTCATCCCAAGTTAGTCCTTCCAAAGTTCCGAGGAACCAAAACTACGACATAGTTCATGTGTAATATCTTAAGGCTAGCTTGGATGTGCAAGTGAGCATTAAAAACCCGGCAACTTTACCAACTTCTTTTTATTTTCTTGTTCTAACACATTTTGTCATCCCTAGCTGATATTCTCTTAACCAATATCTCTGTATTTTATAACGCTGCAAAAAGATAATTGCAAAGCGAAAATTTAAGATTATTTTGATTACATATATGAGTCATACTTTATCACTCGGTGTCTGTTTCAGCTTTCTAAGCATATCTCTACTCGGGGTTTTAACTTTAATTTAGTGTCGGAACATAAACGCTCACAGAAACGAGCAAAAACGTCGCAAAAACGTCTCAGTTACGCCTCAAAATATTATTGAAAAAGACGATTCTTGGACCTAAATGTACGCTTGTCGGCATTTCTTCGTTTCCATCACTAACGGTTCTCATGCGATTCCCGTAAGTCTGATCGGGGCTAATATCATTGTATTGAAACTACTTTAGCAAGTACACAACTTACTAAAAGATTGGTTCAAATACAGAAACAGGCACCTCGCTCATGTGACTGGGAAACCTTGGCTCATTCTGGAAGTTCAAATTGCTGTAACAATTGCCGATGTAATCTGCTGGGGAGGTTGTTTAAATAGGGGGAACTGAAAAAGTTTTTTTTTTTTTTGTGTGTGTGTTTGTTTTATGTGTTGCTCTTTAGTTGGTCCTATATTGCTTGCACAACAGCTACTTTCTCTGGGTTTAATAGGGGGGTTTGCTTTTTTTTTTCCCCCTGACCCAAAGCGAGAGCCCAGGTTAAAATGGTTAAAACAATGGCTGCTGTACCATGAATGCCTTTTAAAAATTTTAATTTTTCGAAGATAGCCTTTTTTTTCCTTGAAAAAAAAAAAAAGAAAACATTCCATAAACATCTTCCACGGTTTCCTTACCAATTGGTTGCGTACTGAGTGTTTGTTGACCGATTTTACAATAAGCGAAACGAATATTCTACAATGGCACCCACTAAAACAATGCCATACCATCGGTAAAATGCCTTTTCCCTGTGGTCTACAATCCTTATCCTATTTTTTCGGAGGTGTTCTAAACATCCATACTTGCTGAGGATCTGAAGGCTTCTCTATACTACATTTATCATTCTAAACAATCCCCTCGTAATCTTCAGCAGTCCATTTGCTGTGCTCTAAAGCCTACGCTAACCGTGCAGTTGCATATGCGTTCACTAAGAGTAGGCACTTCTTAGCGCTCCACCCCTTAACTCCAAGCACTCTCAATTCTCCATCTACATATAGTGATAATGGAAGCATCGGCGCAGCATCTATCATGTAACTTTTGGCCCATTATCGTGCGATTCCTTAAAGCAGTACATGTACATGTGCGTATTAGATGGCATTTTTCCCAGGTGTTCAGCTTCTCTGGTCCTCGTGAACGAGGGAGAATATGGAATGGCCGTGTAGCTATAGTCTGGTGAGGAAATTTTTTACTGTGCTCGAAGGAGTCTCACAATATCAGCCCCGCTCAGACTTACAGAAATCGCCGGAGAATCGTTAGTAACGGAACGCAGAAATGCCGAGAAACGCACAGTTACGTCCTAGAATTATGTTTTTCAGTTTCGCCTTTTGATACATAACTGAGACGTTGTTGCAACATTTTTACGTCGTTTCTATGAGCTTGCGTGTTGTTTCTGTTAACGAGGAGATAGAGGGAAAAAAAAAAGACAAAAATCCTCTAACTGACGAACGAAATATCTGGACAAACAGCTTGCACTATATCTTCTCTTTTCCACACAAAAACCCAAAACAAAGAACAGAATACAAACGAAACTACAAACGCCCCCGAAATACTCCCGTATCCGTCAACGAACTCCAACATCCCGAAATTTCCGGCAACCGATACATCCTTCAATGGAATCCAATGTCCCGAACATTCCCGCAACCGATACACCTGACCGACCGAGCATATTCACAATAACTTTGCTACGGAATTAAAGTGAAATTTTAATTGTAGCGTTGTGTCTGGAAAGCTTGAAGCAAACGCCGAGTGATAAAGTATGACTCAAATGTGATCAAAATAACGTTAAATTTTCGCTCTGTAATTACTGTATTGTATCAGTAATCGAGAGTACCACATTACGAGAGAATTCAATTAGCATCCATTAAGCATGTGCGGCTGATATATCTCGATGCCATTCTTTGATGTCTGATGCCTTGAGTTAAAGTCCATGTTACCCGGCCAATCATAAACGATCACTCATGTTCAAAGATATGTATTCCACACGTTAATGCATGCCAATCGAGTTCTCTCGAAGAGTGGTATTCTCGATTGCTGATACAATACAGTATTATCTTTCTGTGAAGATATAAAATAATGACATGTGAGTTTAGACAACACCAGTCAAGGATGATAAAAATGTGTAGGGGGTTGGGGAAGCTGTAGAGCCTTTGGTGCTCGCTTGCGCGTGCATGAACAACAAGCCAGCTTCAAGATTTTACAAATAAACCGTGTCGTAGTTTTGTTCCTCGGAACTTTAACTTAGGCTAAGTCTAGGGTTATGTTTATATTTGTTCTAAGTTGTACAATTTGCTTAGAACAAAAACATTATCAACTATGCTTAAACGTTTCGAGGTCAAAAATTGTGTTGAAAATTTCTTTACAACGCTCAGTGACTCAACCCCTACCCACCTACTGTTCAGAGCAAAACTTGAAAACGTCGAGAAATTTTTTGTGGTCAATTTTCCAAGTCTGACCGGGGCTATTGGCAACTGTTGCTACCACACCGTATGCATAATATACACCGATTGCACAATATAAACCAATTATCATGCTTTTCTCGATATCATTCAGCTCACGGTGGGAGGTTTTAGCCTTACGCAGCTTCCGGGGCCTTTTGTGGGTATTTTGTGCCATTTTGATCGATCGGTACGGAGTACTGCAAAAGCGGCCGCACAACTGAGTCGGTACTTTTGATGAGAAGGAGTGCTGACTAAGCGAATTACCACATTACTCGTAAACCGCCAACGTTTCCGGAACGAGCCGCCCTTGCATACCATACAAAACCATAGATTTGGCAGAATTTTGTATGCAGACCCAGTCCATTCTACAATCGTCAGGGGTTTAGGAGTACAGTTAACGAGCACCTGACTTAATTTGAAATCCACTGTCAGCTCAATGTTCCAGTAAAGCATCCGGCCAATGCGTAAAGAATGAAGTGTATCCCGAGACCTGAGGTGTTGGGCGATCAATTCTTGGACGAGAATTTCGGGGGGCAGTGTGATCACTATTGGCTGGTTTACCAGCAGCTGGCCATTGTTATCCTCGACGAAAATTGGTTTGATTTGCTATGTATACGATTCCTTCGTACATTTGCGTTGAATCGTACATTTCTAACAAAATAAAATGAACCCCACGAAGCACCCCTACACCCTCCCAACCTCTCAACCCCGCACTGCCAGTCACACTAGCGACCTCGCGAGAGCTGTGTATTGCCCCGAATCCAAGGCTAAGGATCAGACGCGCTCCGATTTTCTGATCATCCGCTCACAGCTCGGGGGTGCTTATCCAGATGAGAAGACCTTTCTGATACCATCTTTTAGCGTGCAGCCATTAAAATACCAGCGCTAAAAAAAAACTATCAACCGAGGCATCAATATGCAGCTGAGACATATAGGCATCTATTACCAGCACTTTCAAGTACTAGAGGTAAGAAAAAAAAAAGAATATGTTCCATGACGCTGAACTGCGGCCAGCTACATTAAAGGTACTCACATTTAAAAAGTAGCCGGGGTGCCCCAAACCGGCCTTGCTTCCCATTGGTCAGAGCAGCCGAATGCTCTCCGGGAGCTCCGGGAGCGTATTTGGGCTCCCGGGTTCGAGCTCCGACGCTAGCATTGCTCATTAGTTAACTTAAACTAGGTCCGTCAGTTGGCAAATCGAAAACTAATATCGTTTACTACCTAGCTGAAGCTTAATTAAAGAGCTTGAATAAGACAGAAAAAAACGATTTATTGTGGGTGACATCTGAACGGGGCGTGCCATTGCAAGTATCCCTACTACAGCACAACAAAAGAAATTTCTCCTTTAAAAACTACAACGCGTGCAGAAGAACAGGGCTATCATTCCATGTTCTTGAAGTGCGAAATACCATTGTAGTTATAGAGCAGTAGTGATTTTAGTTCGTATGGGGCCCGATACTTTTTGAACGCATACGAATTTGTTAAGGCCCAATCGAAATTTCGCTAACAATCTTGGCTTCCATTACCAATATCAGCTTAGCTTTCTTCATAATTTGGGCTACTTAGCCTGAGGGAATTTGAACTTTATGCCGGAACCTACCCTGTTTTAGATGTCCTGCTCCATAACCTTCATGGAATTCTCTTCTTTCTTTTCTTTTCCTTTCCTCTCTTATTTTTTTTTTAAGTAGAGTTACATCATAACACGCTAGAAATAAAAAATCCATTTCACGGG
Organism: Phymatotrichopsis omnivora; assembly: GCA_016880775.1. NCBI lineage: Eukaryota > Fungi > Ascomycota > Pezizomycetes > Pezizales > Rhizinaceae > Phymatotrichopsis > Phymatotrichopsis omnivora. The sequence continues at coordinate 6,957 of JABYPW010000341.1, read as the reverse complement.
TTCCTCATATAGTCCGAGAATTCGAATACCTTGAACAAATGTCAAACGTGAGTATCCCTATTGCTTTCCAGTCAACACGTTAGACGAACATTCATTATAGCAAAAAATAGAATAAAAATTAAAGAGAAGTCGAAATAAAACAAGCAAAGAAGCATGTGAGGACATATAATGATTTTTGCTCTTCCTCTAACTATATCTAATATATAAAAATTTTGCCAAGCTTTTGCGCTATGATAAGCTTTATGTAGGGTAAAATTCTAAGCATGGTGCTACTCAGACTCAATCTAATCTAATCTAATCTAATCTAATCTAATCTAATCTAATCTAATCTATACGGCTAAACTAGCCACTAGGCACTTGATTTATGCACTACCTAGTCTGCGAAGCTTATATTAATAATCTTCTAAGGGCTCTCAAAAAACAAATATGGTAGATAATAGTAATTAAATACATACTCATTTTTTCCCTCCTACTTCTTTCCTCCGCAGGAAAAAAAAAAAAATCCCGACTTTGACGTCCTCTAACTTTTTATTACTTAGTATATAATAACCTTAATCATAATTTCCTAAATTTCCACCACTGAATTTAAAATAATAACAGCAATAACAGCAAATTTTAATATCTAATATTTCAAAAATAGAAAATGTAGTCAACAGTTAGTTCTCCAAAAAAAAGTTGAAAGAGATAGTGAAAGAATGTGAAAGTCAAAATCAGGTTGAGCCAGTTGTATCAAAATTTTATTTCAACCCTTCCATGTTTAGGGAGTGGAATATGTTTGAATATTTTGCAGTGACCCCCTCTACACCAATAAAAAACCATGAAGGGTTTAAGGTGTAGAAGTCAGAGGATATTCAGTGAAAAATAGGTATTTTGTAGATGATTTCTCTTTTTTTTTTATACATGTAAATATAAATCAGGTTTTTATAGAAGTATGATGGCACAAGACATCTACCCTCAATACATTAGAAAACAGTCTTTTTTTAGGGTACATTTTTCTAGTTTAGTATAAAAGTGGTTGAGATTACTAGAGGTTTCTAGTTTTTATACGTATCGAAAGTTTTCTATCTTTGTAGGCTTTACATATTTTATGGGTTTTTTCGGTTTCATAAGTTTTGTAGAGCTAAGCCCTATCTATTAGCTCTAGCACTTACTATTTCTTAAGATTTTAGCAATTTTTCTCTTTTTTTTTTTTTTTTTTTCTCATAGCTATGTTCTAGAATATTTTGTTTTCTGTAATCTTTTCTATTGAATGGGTCTTTTTTCATTACTATAGAATTTATGCTTGAAGACCTATTTCTTTTTTTCGAATCAACCATATATTTTAGTTGCGTATAGTTACGTTGACTAGGAATTGCCTTTTCTAGTAGTAATAGCTAAAGCACCCCCTGTGCTAAAGGCAAGGATTCCCCAACTAGTGTATATATATCGAAAAATGAATAACTTACCTTCACCAATTTTTCCCGATATCTTTACATACATGTACGTAGTTCAACAAAAGCCGGAAGACTTTGTTCCCTCTGTGTTTACTGTCACCACTTGGAAAAACACGTATCTAGTCAATTGGCAAACTATAGCTCTAGCGGATCTCGATAACGGCTATATTGATATACCTCTTCCTAGACTACAACAACCAGAGCCACCTACCACCCAAACAATGTGCTCCAGCAAGTGGACCAAAAACTGTTTGCAGAAACGCCGGCGAGGAGAGAAATGCCTCGGCCCCCTATTTGGCAATGTGTGTCCCGTCAATTCCTCCAAATACCCAACTTTATGGATTGCGTAGGCAGTACGGCCACAACAGTTGCACACGGCTCCCCCCTCGCTCCCACTCCAAGAGCCTGGGTGCTCCAGTGCACCTTCGGGTCTGCTTGCCTTTGGAGATGGACATTGAATGATTTTTTTTTTCTTTTTTCATTTTTCATTTTTCTTTTTTCTTTTTTCTTTGGGGCCGGGGGGGGGGTGGGGCCGGGGAGAGACCATCCATTAAACGGCGACGTGGAAGGCTGGTGCGGGGTATCACGGCAAATGTAGAATGTTTTTTCTTCTTATCTCTTATTTTTTTTGGGTTATTGAGGAAGTAACGCCGGAGGAGGCTGGTAGATTGATAGAGATTGCCTCGGCACACACAGTTTATCAGTTATCACCAGCGAAGTAAACAAGAATATAACTTGTAACACCTCTGTCAATATTTTTTCGCGAGAGTTTGAAAACAGACCAGATGTGGAGCTTGGAAGTGCATAAACGAAGGACCGAAAATGGAATTCGAAGTAGGTCATGCAGTTAGCATCATGGAGCATGTTTTTTTTAGCGCTAGTATATGAAAGCACTAATTAAATATACCTAGAGAAAACCTTTATAATGCCAGCAAAATTCATGCTGCACTTTCAAATACCAGCGCTAAATTTTCTTATCTTTGTATGCGGGACTGGGGTATACATGCAGCGCAAACCCAACGCGTAGTATGTGTGTCACGGAGAAAAAAAAAAAAAATGTAGAGAAAGTAAATATTAAACGGATTGGCGTGTGAGTGCGTGGCGTTTTGAGACTTCATACTTGAAATTACATGTATAATTTCCTTCATATTTTTCAATCACGCACATACGAGCATTCCTCCTTACCTTCACCAGTTTAGCCTCATATATTTTTTGACTAAAATTACTTTGGAAAATAGGATTCCATGTGGACATGCACTTATAGCTGTATATAAATCTGGGGGAGACTAGAATAGTGCCTACCAGGAGTATTTTCTATTATAACATGGCGTAATACATATAACAAGAACTTTCGGCGCATCACGCTATCTAACCTCGATGATTATGTCCTCCCTCCCCGTAACGAACACATTCAACAACCAGAATTACCTGTTTGCAATTCCCCTAGCCGACAACGATCGCAGCTCCAGCAGGACGACCGAAACGTACCCTTATTACAGCGGGACAAAGATAGAATCGTGTCGTAGTAGCGAAGGTAGCTTTAGGTGAATTGCCTATCCTCGAGTATACATAAACGTGCGGTAGTTGTGGCGACTATGGACATAACGGACGAACTTGTCCATTGTTCAGAATCTATGAAAGGTCCTGTACCTATCCTATTTTTTTTTTTTGTTCCCCCCCCTCTCCCCCTCTCTATCGTTTTGATTATTTTATTATTATTATTATTATTCATTATTTATTTTAATTTTATATCGGTATGTCTATTCTATATGTATAGCTACAAAATAACTGATGTGTAGCGTGTTTTCTTGTTTCATTATTTCAATTCGCTAGTAAGAAAACAGTTCAGCCGCACTTTTTTTTTTTTTTTTTTTTTTTTTTTTCCGTGACAAGAAACTACGCGTTGAGGTTGCGCTGCATGTATACTCTAGTCTCGCATACAAAGATACATATGATACATGTTTCACACGATAGTGATGGTATCACTAATTTAGCGCTGGTGTTTTAGGGTGCTGCACGAATTTTGCTAGCTATAAAATTTTTCCCCGCATGTACTAACATGTCTCAGCTGCATACTAACATGTTTCGGGTGGTACCCCCCCAGCGCTGGTATTTTAAAGGGCTACACGCCAAAAGATGTACATATCAGAAAGGTTTTCTCTTATCCAAATCGCGGGAAGTGACTGCCTCGCTCCCCACGCTCCCGGTGAAACATAACATACTCGATAATGTCAACGTAGTGACCAACGAATCCGGATCAATTCCCGTAGAATTAGGATGTCAAGATTTTGCTCAGAATTTGCTCAGATTTAGGAACTTGCTCAAATTTGATAAAAGTGTGCCGTCACAGATGTCAAATCTAAGAAGGATAGTGACTCCCCCTCTCAAAATCCAGAAAGTTGCTCAGTTTTACAAGAGGAACCTTGCTTACCGCTCTTCGCTGATTGGTGCGCCAAGGACGAGTGATAGCATATGCGAAAGGAAAAAGAGAAGTGAGGAAGCAAGTGGCAACCGACCAACCACACGCCATCAAAGCCCAACACAAACTTCTATGTTTCGTTTCTCTTGGGCGCTTCGAACTGCATGATCGCGCTGTTAAAAAGAAAGAGAAAGCAATTAGAGCAAGTTCCTAGATCTGGTCAAATTTAGATGATCTGCGCAAATCTGAGCAAATCTAAGCAAATTCTGAGCAAGATCTAGACATTCTAATTCTATGGAAATTAGTCCATTCAGGTTTGTCCTGCTATGGGTTCGTCCTGCTTTGGCGTCTGGGAGAGATTCCTCTGCAACACCGCAGAGAGACATCACCTACTTTCAGTTCCCAATGGTATGGGCCTAAATTTGGCGGAGCTGAGCTCCGGCTGGTTTGAAGATCTGCATCGTCGGTGGGCTAACTATCGACGAAGCTCCAACGCAAAAATCATCAACCTTTTACGACTCACTTCAACTGAAACCTGCTTCACCTGCGGAGACTATATCCTAACGACGTACACACCACACCTACTCTTAGCGCAGTCCGCCCCCGTCCCGGTTGATAAATAAACACACCGCTTGTCCCCTCTCCCACCTATCCGCATTTCTCCCTTCATACCACACTAGATCACAGACACCGACATAATGGCCGCCGTAGCCGCAGTCCACAATCCCTCCGACCTGAGTGAGACGCTCCTCTTCTTCTGCTCCCAGGATCAACAAGTCGGTCTTTCCCGCCGGAAAGAAGATGCCGACGAGCCCGGTCGCCCTCCAAACCGCGCGCCCGAGGACCCCGTTGAGAATGAGCCAACTTTGGGGAAGCCACTGGTGGGAGATATCCCGAAGACTGAGGCGCCGAAGGGCGTCATCAAGAATCCGTCTTCCTTTGGAGCGGTTTTCTACAAGAAGCTCGTGAGTAGTTTTCCGTGATAGGCGTACTTTTTAGCTCAAGCTAATACGGCGTAGGTGTGCGTATACGGCATAAGGACGGATGGCAAGATTTGTCTCGTCAGCCCGGCATTCGTCCCGTTGAGAGCGGAGCCAACGACGAAGTTTAACTGTCTCGCTGCCTGTGGGGATGGCAAGAGCGCTGGCTGGCTCTACTACCTCGCGTGGGTTTTTCTTCTCCACAAAAATACCAGCGCATATTTACTAACGTGCACCGATACCAGCAACGACCCGCCAACAATTAGGGAGTACCGTCTCGACCCAGGAGCCTCGTCTACCATTGACAGCCAACCTATGGCGGAGACCTTCCTCTGCGCCTACTACGACCGCGCCGAGTCAAAAAGATACTGTATCTTCCAGGTCCAAGGGTCCCTAAGGATTGCTGACGTTACAGCCGGCTCCGGTATATTCCCCCTCGGTTCCTCCCCGTAACACATCATTGCTAACCGCACTATCTAGAGGGGAGTATCAGGAATACCGGCAACGCGAAGCCTAAGACGCCGATGGCGGTGTGTATCGTGAATGGCAAGGTTTACCTGTACTATTCCGACAGTGATAACAACCTGGTGCGGATCGTGCGCACGTCGGCCGGGTGGCAGCCCTCCGCCATAGTGCAGGACGCGCCGGCCTTGGCGGATGGGACGCAGATGACGGTGACGACGACGATGGATGGAACGTATAATATGGTATTTTATGTTGTCAAAGACGGCGAAGAGGGGTTCTATAAGTATATGGATCAGCTTTGAGGGGTGAGAGCCGAACGACTGGTTTCGGATTACCCGAAGAAGGAGTAGTTGTATTGCTAGGCAAAAATCAAGCGATATTTGAAGTGTTGAAGACTTGATTGAACCCATGAAGCTGCACTATGGCTATGACTGCCTCTTTTTTCTCGAACCTCATTCATCCAGAAACACCGAGAGAACATTACTATCTAAAAAAAAAAAATTCAATCCGTTCGTAGAGATATCGAAGTCGTAGGAGCTGTAGTGGCACGTCAGGGTTAGGGTTAGCGGGCGCCTCCTTTTTTTTTTTTTTTTTTTTTTTTTTTTTTTTTGTCTTTTCTTTGACAGTTTGGGATATGGTGGTCTCGGGAGCTTGGGTTATAGAATACAATTTAGTAACAAAATTTATGTTTTTTTGTAAGGGATTAATCGTCGAGAGGTTGATTCATGTCTCCGATATTGGAGGAGCTTACACAATGTAACTGTCTTGTACCAAATTGGGTATTCAAACTGCACTCAACTATATTGATTGCCATAATATCCTGTAACTTACAAAATAAAATCTTACCGTTAAAATTTCTCCTTCGCAATACGGATACGAAGGATTAGAAAGTGCTGGTTTGGACAATTAACTTCTGGGCAAGAAATCACAGATACGACGGCTGGGGAGTCTAAGCCTGCTTCTGTCAAAGAGACGTCCAAGCGTTGTGATACAATCCTAACCCTGTCTTTCAATACTTGTTTCTTGACCGAGCGCTACACCCGGTCTCCGAAACAACTGAATATCATCACGGTAATAGCTGAGCTACCTTATCTACTCGTGGTATGTAGTTGCTATCGCAGTTGCCTACAATTAACATTATCACTCGATATGTTGTACTAAGAAACTCAGTTACCGAGCAAATGCCACAAAATCTGGCCCATCATAAGACGATTTCTTAAGTGGGCGGGTCTTCCTTATGTTTTTTTAGTTATTGTTGTTCTCAGTTGAACGGTATTGCGAGCTTCTTGTGGGCTTGGTAATCCTAACCCACTGCCACACCCCAACACTAGTGGTTATCGATGACCGCAAGATCAGGAGATTAGCCTATTTCTCGCTCTAACCCACTACAATTGTGGACGGGTGGCGACGAGTACGGCCTGTTGACAAACACGGATCACCTTCTTGCAAAAATCGGGTATGATCCAAATAATTGCAGCTCATCTGTTGGCTCACACCTCCTGTTGGTCAACTGGCTGTGCTCGCGGGGGGGTAGTGTGTTTGCGTAGTGAGACTTTGACAGCGATACACAGCTCCTATAATCCGAAACCAAAAAAAGGAAGAAGAAAAAAAGGAAAAAGCAAAGAACCCTCGGGGAGGAGGGGGGGGGGGGGGGAAAAAA
>JABYPW010000340.1:0-28554 GCA_016880775.1 Phymatotrichopsis omnivora | reverse complement strand
GGAAAATAAAAAAAAAAAAAAAAAAAAAAAAAAAAAACTACCCACCTCATGTGCGTGAACTCGCGCTCATTTTTCAGAGGGAGCATCTGCAGCAGTTTTTTTGGCACTGGACAATCAAGGACCAAATTCCCCCTGAAAAGCTCAACCTTCTTCACCGTCTTCCATCTCCTCGGCCCTGGGCTGGGTGCGGTTGCTACTGGCGACTGCCCTCCTTGCTGCGAAATACTCCCCGGGAAATATTGATTTTCTCCAGGTCCCGACGCCGGCGTGGGTATAGTCGAAGCTCCTGGCGTATGGTCCAATATAGGGCGTCGATCGTCATCGTCATATCCTCCGTACGCGGGAGTACTGTACTGGGTTAAAGGATAAGATTCGTCCGTGGGATGAGGGTTGTACGGTTGTGCATGGTATTCGTCGCGGTGGTCTTCAGGGTAAAACGAGTGAGAGTACGGAATGTTTCCGCCGACCGACTGACGATGTCGCGGAGGAGGCGGGCCGGTGGGCGCTTGATCGTAGGAATGGGCCAGGTTCGAAACAGAGTACTACGCACAAAACACAAAACTTTAGCGTTGGAGTTTTGCTTTACGGAAATGTCGTGCCTGGAAAAACGCGGCATGCACGTCAATAACAGCGGGAACTCACTGTCGGCTGGGCGATCAACCCGTTACTGCCATCCTCGGACCATTCTGGCATGTGCGCTGGTGGACCAGCAGGATATCCAGCGGTGTTTTGGCGCTGAGGCCGGTAGGGCTCCTCGTAGCCAGCCAGAGGGTGGCCTGGAGAAGGTGTTCGATGGCGGGGATCCATCGCAGTGGGAGAGTGAGAAATAGGAGGATCGTACGGTTGAGGGGAAGAATGTGTATGTTGGGAAGGCAGCGGAAGAGAAGCTTGCGGATGGGGATGTCTGTCGTCGTCGGAATCGGAATCGTCGTGGTGAGGGCGAACACCGCCAAAATCTAGCCGGCTGTAGGCGTCGTTGCTGGTCATTTTAGAATTGAGTGCACGGGCAGCGACAATATGTAGTATACAAGGGCTGGGCGGATATTGATCGGCGCTTCTGCTAGTGTGTTTGGTGTGGGAGGAGTTGAGATGAGAAGGGGCTCGCCTGGCTGCAGCTATTCGCTATTGAATTGTTTGGGTATATCTTCCCCCGTGGCGGGGGGGGGGGGGGGGGGGGGGGGCTGTTGACGAGCCCAAAGGAGAAAAAAGAGGAGATATATGACGACGCTTTGCACTCGGCGAGAATTTAAAAAAGCTGCTACTCGCGCTCTCGATAGCAATTTAATGCCGATATTGACGCCGGCAGTGTCGCCCTTCTATTCCTCGAAACCTGCTTCACGCGTGTCCAATAGCGTCAAATGCGTCGCAGCTGCCGGTCGGAACCAAGAGCAAAAGCAGGGGGCGGCGGGCGATGGCTGGTATCCGGGATCGTAGAACGTTCAACTGCTCTACAAAAACATACAAGACCACTGGATAAGATCGGAGGAAAGATGTCTTGATAAAAGAAAGCCGGTGGAAGATGGTCGAGTCTGCCTTGGCATCCCACTACGCGGTCTTCCTGGACGATTTTCTGGCCGCAATTCGTGTTGTGGCGGCCCTACGCAGCGTGTGACCTCTCTCACATAAGAGCTTCTTCAAAAATAGATCGGTCGGCGCTGAGGTTTGCGTGTGCAGGCAGTACTAGCGGTACTCAACATGGATCGAGGCGGTGCTACTATTGGATTCTGGCTACGAAGACGTGAACTCTTGGAGAGTCACCAACTGGCATGTACGTATGTATGTATGTGCTCTGTGTATGGAAACTAGTACATACATGTACGTGTAGACCACCGCAGTGTATTACTGCACATGTACGTACACTGTATGTGTGCCGAATGGTCGTCGTTGTGTTCGGGACGACATTAACTACATATCCCCAGCCTCTGGTTTGCCCGTTCCCCAGCCTTGCAATCCTCTCGCTGGCGAGCATTCCTGTCACAGTGCATAGTTTCGCCAGAGGGTACATGCTGCACACATGTAATGTACTAGTACTTAAGTACATGTGTGTACTAATGGTACATGTAGTACTGTATAAAGGGCTGAGCACAACTGAAAGCTCTCCTTTGTCCCACCCTGTGGAGTCTGAGACGCGTTTCGCTCCGCTTAACTTACATACATATACAATTAATGTACATGCAGTCGTACATAACCAAGCGCAAGACAGGTCCAACTTCCAAACGCCAAGGCTTGGCTTCGATAACGCAAACCACCACCACAGGGCCCATGCCAGTCTCCACTTGTTCCAACTTTGATCAAGAGCCTCAAGAGTCAATTCAACTCTCATCGCCAACCCTGGCTCCCCCGATACATATCGTTTGTGTCAGAATGTGTGCAATATTGTCTAGGTATAAAATTGCAACATCCCGCTCAGCGTGATGGCTCGAAGTGTATATGAATTGATCGGTTTGACCTCTCTACCTGGGGGGTGAGACGTATGAAAATCCTAAGTTTCTCCGCGCGGTTAGGTATTGTATTTTCGATTATAACACCTTCATCACGAGCAGCGTTATGGAAGGAAATACTGCTTTTATCCTCGCTCACGTCATACGAAATTTTGGTGCCATCACCGGTACGGCACAGTCACGGAACATTGTCTTCAAAACCAGAAAATAGTGTTAGAGGCATCTATAGTTGCCGTGTGTACCAAGTCCTTGACAGCACAAAGGCGGATGCATGTACATGTACATGGTTACATATTTATACCACCTCTTCCGCGTGTATCAAAACCAAGCCCCTGCACCACTGCCGTCGAAAGTAGAGTACTATATATCGTACGCAGCCAAAACAACGCTCGAAAAACAAACGTGCCGAGAGACTCACTCGTTTGTAATGAGGTAAAATTACGCGCATATATATGTTAAGTCCCATCCCTTTCGGCAGTCCGGCTCGGTGTCGGACAAATTGCTGGATCGAATTTACCACCACACGAAGGATTTGTGTGCGAATCCGGTCACTGTGCACGGTGCAGGATTTTCCATCAGATCGTGGTGCTTGGTGCAAATGTTTCTACGACCTTGATATGTTTATTTGGAAGACCTCCCTAGGTATGGGGCCCCATGGTTGGCGAAGCGAGGCGCAATGCGTATGTACTAGTACATACTGGAGGATTTGGAACGCATACCTGTAGACTATTATGCATAGTTGCACCTACATGTACTTATCTGTCTCGGTTGTGCTAGCACAGCATGTGTATCATGGATATGTACTAAGTACAGGGTGTGGAGGGGAATGTGTAGCCGGGTTCTGTTTTTGGAATACATATATATGTTTTGCCTACATATATACACGCATACGAATACGCAAACGCTGTTGTCACGGCAACGTGCTCAGATGGGAAAAGCGACCGGCCAAGATTATGCCACCTAGCAGGGGTTGTTTTTCTTGGCAACATTCCTAGCGTAAAACGCGAGTATCAGATGCGCTGAAAAATTTTAGCGGGAAAATGCCAAGATGTAAACAAAGCTAACGAACTTGATCTATGCCTGATTTGATACTCGTGATATCAAAAATTTTATCTCTGTATTTGGGAAAATCCTGTTTCCTTGACTTCCACTGCGAGAATCTGGATGGAAAGTAGCGATATCATTGGAAAATCCTGCGTGTTTCAGGAATTGGGGATATTCTGGATGTTGCCCGTAACAACCCAGATCTCTAGGGCCTGCCCTGGAACCGTAACACCTGCGAACCCATTCTTTATACATCTCTAAAAAAATAATTTTTTATTCCGCCATTGACTGAGAAGTTGGCTTTGGCGGCTGCCAACCATCAAACTCTCCTGGTTGAAAGGATCCACCCTCGTTATTCCGAGAGCCTTCCATCGTTGCTCGTTGATGTTATCGACGATGTTGAAAATTGCGGAAAAAAAAAAGGTTTTACTGGGAGAATTGCTTAGACACGAAAAAAAAAAAAAAAAAAAAAAAAAAATGAACTTTACGATTTTTTCCTTAGTTTGTTTGTCGTTTTTTCTTGGCTTGCTGGATCTCTGGATTTTCGAGCTGAGAAGGAGACGCAAATTTTTACGCCCTAAGTGCATTTTTTCTGGGTGTGCCCGGATCCGTTTAATATATATGTTTTGCCCAGATTGGTTATACATACAGCTCTGACAAGTACATGTATACGAAATCATGCTATGATCCTGATCACAACTAGAGCTACAAAATGCATACAATCTCTTCCACTTCGCAAGTTCGACTCTACTACTGAAATCGAACTCATCGTGCCTTTTAACCATTATCGCTTCTGAGTAGCAGCAGTAACCTGATCAACCGCGTCGCGTACCGTCGTTCTTCGGCCTTGATTTGGTCTTCGGGGTCCAGGTTCTCGGAAAACCTAACAAGAAGGTTGAGTCCAGATTATTCCTGAACAAATCTTAAAACTGCTTGTCGTGGGAAAGGCGGTGGGCTTAAATGGGCTATGGTAAGATTCGGGCGGGTTATTTATTTTATTTTATTTTACTTTTTCCATTCCGACTATGGGAAATTATCGTTCAATGCATCGAGAACAGGTTTTCTTTTTTGGGATGACCACTTTGACTTGTGAGACTTGAGTCCCTTCCTCCGATATCATGAAAGATAGCTTTAATAAGATCGTACCATGGTCGCAAATGTAAAAAAAAAATCTCCATAAAAACGTATTTGCACGCGGTATTATCTCGTTAGCATTGATACTAATAGAGCGGACAATTCGTTCACATCAGCCGGGATGAGACCTGGCGGGGACGTCCGAAAGCATTGAGTTACAGTTACGCGAAAACGCAGGAAAACGAGGTTACGCAGTTACGCCTTTTGAGGAGTAACTTGTGTCGTTTTCAAAACGTAACTCGTTTTCCGGCCTCAGCAAAAACGAAGGATCGTTCGGAAATGCTGTAGACGTTTTTGCAGGTCTGACCCCGGCTATTGACAGGTCGGAATTCATGGCTCACGCATAAAAACCGTCCCCCCAACCCCCGCTATCGCTAATTGTATGCACATGAAATTCGATAGCATAGCAGAAACATTAACGGCGTTCACTATGTTTTTCTCCGAGCCGTCAGTGCTAACGAGAATTTACTGTACATGTACATGGGAAATCACTCGTTTCTCCCGGCAGCTTCTAAAATAACTTTCCAATCCCTGGCCTCGAGTTATATATAAAATTCCGGGTCTACGTAACGTCAACATTTCCTTATTCCTTGCATCCCCGCCGAGCTCAGTATGCACGCTGATCTCACATCCATTCAGCATACATGTGCTTTCTAGTTATGTAAGATAGGCTGCATCTTGTTTTGGTTACGTTTCGGTTCACGTTACGGGGATTTCGTCCAGAAATGTAAGGTCTCTTTGAGGCTGATCTTTCCATCGTCGCCGCATTGCTTAAACAACTTAAACTACGTCTGTCGCTTAATTTTTATCGCTCGTAAAAAACCAGTTGATTCCATTATCTATTCTAATAGTAGCAATAACACGAACATCATCTGTGTCTAAGTAAAGCAATAACACCATGAACCCCATTCATGTCTAAGCAAAGCAAAACAAAGAAACCCAGTTATCAAATAACCAGCATAACAGGTCTACTACTTCTTGAGAGATTTTTTTAGCCTACTTCAGCTCTTTCTCATGTTTGGAATTTTTTAGAGGTAAGCTAACCTTTTTCAGAAAGTGTTCCTTGAGGGTGCTTTTCAGAATAAAAACTACTACCTAGGGATAGAAGTTAGCGAGTTTATAACTTCTATTGCTCTTTGCTCTTGCAGTTATTAAGAAAGATAAACACTATAAGTTTTTCTTTATGTTTTAGTTGATTGAGATATCTGAGTTCACTTAGTAATATCAGCTATTAAGAGGAATTCTTGCAGAAGGATTTAATGTATTATCATTACTATTTTACTCCAAGATTACCCTTTCCATAACACCTGTCTTAAATGCTTACTAAACTAATACCCTATCTAGTAGATCCTATCTTATAAGGAGTTAATATAGTCAGTAGTATATATAATAGAAACTAAAACTAGAACACTGAATATCCCCTACCTATACAAGTTTGAAGTATGATTTCAAATACTAGCCAGACTTAGTATACTACTACCATGTAGTCTCTCCTGAATATACCTGAGTTTATATAGTAGTTATAGGGTTATATATTATATCTTAGATTAGAGACTTACTACAGGAGTTCCTCCTAATAAGAAATAATGTTCTCTGCCATCTACTTTCCCAGACTCTAGTATTCTGATAGTGCATGAGATTTTTTTATTATAGAAGTTGTAACTGCTTTTAATTTTCTTATATGCTAAAATTTTTTCATAGAGGGTTAGTTTAGAATTCTTTTCTTTCTATACACTACCTCTATTATTTTCTTAAAGTAGAAGATATTTTTCTTATTATACTATAACTAGATAGCTCTAACTAGATATTCTTTACTATTTTCTTAAACTCTCCTATAGAGGTATTAGAGAAAAATAATAAAGGTGAATTTCCCTCCTAGTAGTTAGCAAGGTACTAGTATAACTAGGATAGGTTTCTATATACCTAAATAGCTAGTAATACCCTTCTAGCTATAAGTATATACTAGGAATGATGTAGTTTAGAGTGTGAGCTAGATAGGATCCTTATTATATAAGAAAGGTACTATCCTAGATATCATAGGGGGGCGAGGATGGTCTAGTGGTATGGCTGTCCTGGTGTCGTTGTGCGGTAACGCACAATGTCGTGGGTTCAAATCCCACTCGTCCCATTCCATACCACGAATTACCGGTTGGTCGCGGGTTTTGTAGCGTAAGCGAGTTTTCCCCGACTGTGCAGGGTTGCCTAATTACTGGTTCAGTCCCTGTAAGCGAATGCAACCGATGATCACAATGGCTGTATGAAGGGTTACCCTGACGGCGCTTAGCAATGTATCGCTCCCTCTCTTAGTTAGGCCATTCGATTAAGTTCGCAAATAGTGCCGCCCGCTAGAGAGTGTGACCGAAGGAAAAGAGTATCCTAGATATCATAGGTAGGGATGCTAGTAGGAGGGTAAAAAGGTAACTAAGTTACTAGCTATAATAGGTATTATGAATATTTATTCTATGTCTACTTAATATTAGGGTTTTATAATATTAAGATATAATCCTTATTATAATATTAACTGATATTAAAGCATATCTGTTATGAAACACAAGCAGTGGTCTGTGTCAAGGTACCTGGATGATGCGCTATGATGGAGGTTGTGCTTAGGTTACCAATATGTGAGTATGCTATCTCTACTCCTTTACCCTTGTGTTAAGCACTCTAGAGATGATCCTCTATCACATGACCTCATGGTATAGCATGATATAGTGTGGCTTTGCCATTAGCCCTGACTAGGCATAGGAAGTCACCCCTACAGTTACCATGTGATTGGCTAATGGCATGATATGACATTGGCCTAGTCAGCTATGAGGTCACGATCAGGCGATCAGACTTATATTGTGAGAGACTAGAACTAAATAGGAGTGATGCTAATGAGAGTGTTAGGCGATCATAGTCAAATTAAGTATTAATCGTATCCTATCCTTTCTGGACTCTTCTACAGGTTTTGGCGATTAGGAATCAGGAGATGGTCTAGAACGTGAGATGCATCTTTGTATTTTATTTCATTTATCATCTCTTCATTATCTTGGGTAAAGGAAACAGTATTTAAGCACATGGGATTTGATCTTTGTCTTGTCGGCCGTATGAAGGGTTACCCAGATGGCACTTAGCAATGTATCACTCCCTCTCTTAGTTAGGCCATCCGATTAAGTTTGCGCAAAGCCGTCCGCTAGAGAGTGTGACCGAAGGAAAAGAGTTTCGACACTCCTTTAACTGGGGTGAGGATGGTCTAGTGGTATGGCTGTCCTGTTATTATTGTGCAGTAATGCGCAAGGTCATAGGTTCAAATCCCGCTAGCCTCATTCCATACCATGAATTTCCAGTCGGTCACAGGTTTTGTAGCATAAGCGAGTTTTCCCTAACTGTGCAAGGTTGCCTAATTACTGGTTTAGTCCTTGTAAGCGAATTAGACTGATGACCACAATGGCCATATGAATGGTTACCCTGACGGTGCTTAGCGATGTATCGCTCCCTCTCTTAGTTAGGCCATCTAATCAAGTTCGTGTAAAGCCATCTGCTAGAGAGTGTGACCAAAGGAAAAGAGTATAGATGCTCCTTTCACAGCTGTATGAATGGTTACCCCTGGCAGTACTTAGCGATGTATCGCTCCCTCTCTTAATTAGGCCATCTGATTAAGTTCGCACAAAGCCATCCGCTAAAGAGTGTGACTGCAGGAAAAGAGTATAGATGCTCCTTTAACTGGGGTGAGGATGGTATAGTAGTATAGCTGTCCTGGTGTCATTGTGTAGTAATGTGCAATGTCATGGGTTCAAATCCCACTCACCTCATTCCATACCATGAATTTCCAGTTGGTCACGGGTTTTGTAGCGCAAGTGAGTTTTCCCTGACTATGCAAGGTTGCCTAATTACTGGGTCAGTCCTTGTAAGCGAATGCAACTGATGACTACAATGGCCGTATGAAGGGTTACCCTGACAGCGCTTAGTGATATATTGCTCCCTCTCTTAGTTAGGCTATCCGATTAAGTTCACGCAAAGCCGTCCACTAGAGAGTATGACCGAAGGAAAAGAGTATAGACACTCCTTTGTCGAGGTGAGGATGGTCTAGTGGTATGGCTGTCCTGGTGTTGTTGTGCAGTAATGCGCAATGTCGTGGGTTTATATCCCACTTGCCTCATTCCATACCACGAATTTCTAGTTGGTCACAGGTTTTGTAGCATAAGCGAGTTTTCCCTGACCATGCAAGGTTGCCTAATTACTGGTTCAGTCCTTGTAAGCGAATGCAACCGATGACCTCAATGGCTGTATGAAGGGTTACCCTAACAGCGCTTAGCGATGTATCACTCCCTCTCTCAGTTAGGCCATTGGATTAAGTTCACAAATAGTGCTGCCCGCTAGAGAGTGTGACTGAAGGAAAAGAGTTTCAATTCTCCTTTATCCAGGGTGAGGATGGTCTAGTGGTATGGCTTTCCTGTTGTCATTGTACGGTAATATGCAATGTTGTAGGTTTAAATCCTACTGACATTATTCCATACCATGAATTTCCAGTTGGTCATAGGTTTTGTATTGTAAGCGAGTTTTCCCTGACCATGCAAGTTTGCCTAATTACTGGTTCAGTCCTTATAAGCAAATGTAACTGATAACCTCAATGGCTATATGAAGGGTTACCCTCACAGTGCTTAGCGATGTATCACTCGATCTCTTAGTTAGGCCATTCTATCAAGTTTGCAAATAGTGCTGCGCTGCTAGAGATTGTGACTAATAGAAAAAGAGTATAGATGCTCCTTTGTCCAGGGTGAGGATGGTCTAGTGGTATGGCTATCCTGGTGTCTTTGTGCGGTAATGTGCAATTTTGTAGGTTTAAATCCTGCTCGCCTCATTCCATACTACGAATTTCCAGTTGGTTACGGGTTTTGTAGTATAAGCGAGTTTTCCCTGACCATGCAAGGTTGCCTGATTACTGGTTCAGTCCTTGTAAGTGAATGCGACTGATGACCTCAATAGCTATATGAAGGGTTACCCTGACAGCGCTTAGCGATGTATCACTCCATCTCTTAGTTAGGCCATTTAATTAAGTTCACAAATAGTGCTGCTCCACTAGAGATTGTGACCGATGGAAGAAGAGTATAGATGCTCCTTTGTCCAGGCTCCTCCGGAATCTTGATCCCCCTATTACCTTAGGGTGAAGGTCCTCCTCATCAAAGCCTGTATATCGGGCTGGTCTCTCTTTTCTTGACTCTTTACACCTTTCTGACCGTGCACTATGAAGCTAAGTGAGACATTCCTCTTGTGACGATAACTGAGATATAGCATTATCCCCACATAACATTTGCCTGAGGCCTAACTATATGAGTGAGTAGGCAGAGTGGGCACCCACGGTTGGCCCTGCTTTGAGTGACATTGCGGTATAGGATCGTACTGCCATATTATGTCACTTAAAAGAGCTGATCACTAACATTGCGACACTCTCAGAGTTCCTAGGAGAGGTGTTCAAGCCTTCCAGAGTGTTGCACCCTATAAACTGAGGATGTAGTGGCATCCAGCCCCTGTTTCTCTTAGTCACATCACGTGGCCTTTTCTTTTCTTTTTGATAAGTGACCTGCCGATTTGAACAGTAGTTCTGAGGATGGTAATCAGCGATTTAACCTTCCAGATTTCAGGTAATAGTGTTCAGACACCGATGTCTATCAAGCCTATTATTGTATCTATCAGTCAGGTTTTACGGTCAGGGGAAGTGGAGGATTTCTTTTGTTTAAAGGGTAATGCAAATGGCAGCAGAAGTGTATTTCCTTTGGTAATAGCCATGTCGCTTGTTTCATTTCCTTTTCTCCTAGTTAGTCTTTACTATTAAGTTAGTGCATATAAATGCCCTGCTAGAGAGAAGTGTATTTAAATAATGGGAATTAAGTTTCGATGCTCCTTTGTCTTTCCTTCCTTTCTTCTTTAGCTTTGAGACTAGCTTTGAGTCTTAAGAATATATTTCACTTTATCTTTGCGACTTTACTTCTTCACATTCCATCTCTTACTAGACGTAGGAAGATACTTGTTTAGTTGAGAAGAATAAGTTGAGATATCTGAGTTCACTCAGTAATACTTATAGCTTCATGCCTACTTGTATCTTACTGAGCCATTCTACCTCTTGAGATACACACCATTAACAATGATCGCCTATTACCCTCTCGAGCCTTACTACTGATTTGTAATAGTCTGTCGCAATATGAGTCTGATCGCCTAATCATCACCTCATACCTGACTAGGCTAATGTCATATCATGCTGATAGCTGATCATATGGTAACCAAGGGGCTGACCTCCGGCACCTAATTAGGGGTAACGGCAAAGCTACACCATGCCACGCTATGCTACAAGGTCATATGATAGAGGATCATCTCCAGAGTGCTTAACACAATGGTGAAGGGTAGAGATAGTATACTCACATGTTGATAATCTAAGTGTAACCTCCATCACAGCACATCGTGTAGGTACCTTGACGCAGACCACTACCGGTCTTCATAACACCAGTACCTCTAGAACCACATATGGTTCCACCAGTTCCTCCCATAGCTACTTCTTCCTACTATTCCAGTACTATTCCACCACTACCCTTGCCCAAATATTTCAAGGGACCCAAACCCAGTGACCTGTCAAAATTTATTAGGAAGCCTGAAGAAAGAGAAATTCTTCATGCAGTGTAAAACCTACTTTGAACTCCCATCCTAAGTATTTCCTTAGGATTTGGTCAAGGTGAAGTTCATATATACCTTTTTCACTGGACAACCCTTAGCTTGGTTAGAATTGTCATATGAAGAATAGTCCCATTGTACAGTAATCTAGTCAGATTTATAGGAGGCTATGAAAGTTCACTTTAACCTGCACCTGCTAAACCCTATAGCCCTTAGGGAAATGCTTAATTCTAAACAAAATGAGGGGATCCTGAAATATATCAGGTAGATAAGAACCCTTAACTAGAGGGTATGCCACCCCGTAGATATATTTCAAAGCTGGGTAGAGTGGGGTCTGAAAAAGGAGTTAAGATAAGCTATAGTCCTTTAAGGCTAGGATATCTCTCCTCAAGAATAGGAATCTAAACTCATTCATATAGGACTGGTTATAGAAGATACTAAAGCTGGAATTGCGGAAGCCTAGAACTCTAAGCTACCTAGCCTGTTACAGTTCCACAGTACTACAGACTTGTGCAATTATAGACTCGTACCTAGAATGCACCCAGTAAGTGTTATACCCTATACAGATACTGGGCTCTACCTATCTTATGAGGCTCTGCCTTACTAGTCTACATGTGATACCTCTAGTGACTCATCATACAAGTGATAATGTGTGATGCCATATCTATGTGACCTGTTAGTTGTATTCTTTGGAATCCTGCATTATGAGTCATGAAGTATCACTCAGTCATGTATAGTCACTCATGTATAGCTGTCTACCTTGCAGAGGTCATGAGAGCAGTATTTAGATTGAATGACATATAGAAAAGAGTTATGTGGACATAACAGGTTTTACAGAGACTGCTCTAGAAGGGAGGCAGTGCTCTTGGTAGTTGGTATAAAAGAAGGAGAAATCTTGCGGTCCTGTATCTTTTCCTTCTTTCTGCTTTATGTAGTATCTTAAGTATACACCTTAGGAATAGAAAGCTATTCCCACAAACCTTCAGCACACTATTGCCTTGCCCTATATGCACCTCTTAAGTCCTTCAAAGAGTTGTGTATCTTCTTCCATCCTGATTTTCCCTAAACCCCAATACTGCTGAGGACTAGTTGTATCACTGAAGGAGTTATCCTTTACAAGTAGCTATATCAGTCATTTTAATGTCTCTAGAAGCCATCTTGTTAAAAATATAGTGTGATAGAAGACTTATAGGAGATATAGATAGAAGTATAGACACAAAAGGTTTACAAGATGGTCTTACTAAGTGAACTCAGATATCTCAACTAGCAAGTTATAATAACTTGTGTTTCCTACTTTTATCACAGAGTCTAGGGAGATAAAGATCTTTTTGAACAGAAGCAAGATATATTTTTAAGGCTTGAAGATGGTACAAGACTTCCAATGACTGCTAGGGAGACAAGAGAAATGCAAAATATATTACTTGTCTGCTCCCTCTTAAATACCTATTTCTGACTGAGAAACTACTGAGAAACTTTTACAAAGGAAATAAAGCCCATCGAAATATTCTATTAAGATTCCTACATTCTTTTAAGATTCCCTAGAAGAATATCAGTTCTGTAATTAGAGAATTAAAGAAAGTTTTAGTATGATCATTTAGGATTCTTAGAGGGGAAACTCTTTAAGTCCTGTCTTCCAATAATACTACTGATTAGCATATCACAATGAGATCAAGTTGATAGGCCTTGTAATCGATTATGTATGTCTAATCTCATGTATATTATATTGCTATTACCTCACCTTACTTAGTTATAACTCAGTGATGACAACACTTATCACATGTTTCTATGGCTCATAGAATGATTATAGGTTCTAACATACCTTCTAGTTGACCTAGAACAAGTTCTATACATGTCCTAGTACCTAGGAAGACCACTTAGTAACGTTATCTATAACATGTGCCCTCAACCCCTACCTTAGTTATTAAAGAATTCTATTTCCATAGTCTTCCCAGATACCAGGTCATATAGAGAAGCTAGTTCTAAGTCAATGAAAGGGTTATATAAGAAACTTTTAGTACCTATTCCCTTGAGTTAAGCCATAGGACTATGTAGTAATTATTGTCACCATTGGGCTCTAACTAATAGAAGTGAGGCTTTGATAATACAAAATATATAATATTAGCTATGTATGATTGATGATGAGACTTATCACCTCGATCTTATTATGATATACTAATTACCTATATTTTTGAAGGACATAACCTGAAGAGCTATCCCCTCTAAATGGAATAGATAATCTTACTAGAACATAAGCTAATTCCTAATCTATCATTTGATCATCTTCTAGGGAATTTGGTATAGTATGTAGGAATTTGTAATAGAATGTTTTGATAGGTTCTTTTCCTTTATAATTCCTTAGATAATCTCTCAGTTGAAATTATGTATTTAAGAGGGAGTAGATAAGCAATGTGTTATATAGCAGGCTTTTCAGAACACTCGAACCTGACCATAACTTTCCCCTTCTAATTCCATGCCTCTTTCCTATGATATACTAAGCTTTGATCTCAAGCAAGGGTACCTTAGCCTCTTGGTCTCCAAATAGGATCCTGGATAGGGATTGCCCCACAGAGGACTATTTAGCTAGAACATAGAACCGATGGGCCCTCGGCTAAAAATATTACCACTGTAGTGTGCTCTGGTATTAAGTTTTATAAAATCCCTCCCCAAGTCGAACTAGGAAGCCTAGGACCTAGCCTCACCAAAAGCTTTCCTCCCACCATGTCTACCTGACCCACCACTCCCACCAGAACAAACATGCCTCCCCCACAGTCAACCAGACAAAGGATCTCTAGATCCAGATCGATAAGAAGCTTAAGGGAAGGTACTCCCACCATAGACCTGAATTACATCAACCCCACAGCCCAACAAGGAACCTAGGTAAGGGGTATTTTCAATAGCCTAGCCTTTAGACACCCTCACAGTGTCCCAGCATCTCAAGCGGGAGATGATGACAGTGACCAAGAAGAAGAAGAAGTTTTGGGAGCCCTAGCTGACTGCTTGGTCAACAGGCTCTGACAACAAGTCTCGGAAGGACTTACCCCCCAAGAACAATAATAAATAATGAAAAAAGCATAAAAGTTTTGGGAAGGTGAACCTGATATGTTCCATCCCCAAAAAACTGACGAACTATACCGTGAAACAGAAGTTGAAATGGATGATGACCCAACGCCACATCAAACCCCCAAGAAAAACAAAGGAAAAGAAAAAGAAATCCTACAACCAACCCAAACGCAAAACCCCCTATCCCCCACCCCGCTCACACAAGCCATGAACAACTGGGCAGACAAACCAGCCTAGGAAAAAATAGCAGATATTATAGGAAACCCCTCAGTCAGAGGCCTAGTGCTTAACCTGGCCAACTCAGTACATGCGAACATCAATATCCCCCCCAGCAAAGCTATCATTATACAGGCCCTTATGGTATCCTTTGATGGCATCACCAAATTCATACAAATGAAGTTCAATACCCTTAACGAGAAACTCTCGGAAGTCAAGAAAGTCAATAAAAAACTTAAAGACCAGATCAGCAAGATGAGAATCAATAGAATGATGGCATAACCAATAGTCCCCAGGCCCCCCATAGGAGAACTTACAGCCAATATCATGAAAAATCTCCTAAAAAATGATAAAGCTGAGCCCCCTAACCAAAAACAAAAATCATATGCCACGGCAGCCTCCAGCAGCACTGAGAAGCCTAACAACAACAAAAAAGAAAAGAAAACTGACACCCAAAAACCAGAGAACCCAACAACACAGCCCACATCAATCCCCTTTGCAGAAAGAAGAATGTATCTGCTATAGGAAAAAATAGAAGATGTGGAGGAAAAGGACTACATTGTTGCGACACTCCTAAATGTGATTACATACACCCTCGCAAAACAAGGAAAAACTACCAACAGAATGCTATAAGCATCTATAAATGTAAGAGGAATAGTTTCGCTAATAACCCCCCCTCATAAAAAAGTAGTCGAATACTCCCCCTTCAATGTAGCTATTCATGAAGACATCAAGAAACACTTTGAAATGAATATTGTCAAAGATCCTAAAACAAAGCTCCCATAAAATGACCACAAGTTCCAACCAGTCAGATATGCCCCAGTTAACTCTAATGTAATAATTCATGGTATCCCCAGACAGCTCCTACCAGAGGACCCAGTAGATCTACATGAGCTTATTGGAGATCAAATCTACGATAGCACCGGAATACAAATCTCGAGTATCAGGATCATTAAGCCTAAAGGAGACCCCAAACCATGCTGCTTAATTGCCATCGAAATTACCCCAGACTGCCTCAGAATACTCAAAAATAGTCATAGAGAAGTTTTCCTTTTTAACAGGTTTAGAAAAGCGGAACTCATGTACTCGGCCACCCCCTTCACCTAATGCATAAAATGCTGGAAACTAGGACACCCAAGGTTAGGATGTTGGGTAACCACAGATGTGTATAGGCTTTGTAGATCTATTAATCACACCTATAAGGGCCACCCCAGAGCTTGCAAAATTGACAAATACATAATATATCATAGCCCCAACACAAGAGAAGAAAAATCTAGGAAATACTGTATGCACGCCCATCCAAAATGCATCAATTGCTGGGAAGGACATGTAGTAGATTGGCCAGACTATGAAACAAAATAAGGAGCATACAGAGAATATAACATCTGAGTCACCCAAATGAGACTAGCGAAACAATAAGCTACGGCAGGACCCTCTGGACAGAATTAATGCCGATACAGAAAAATGCCAACACCCCTAAAAACTGGACTGAAAAAAAGCCAAGAAAAATTAAAAACCCAATAATGGTCACATTCAATGTAAAAAAGAGCAATAAAACCTTCATTCATTTCATGCAACAGAACACTGAAAAACCAAATATGATAATCGCAATATAGGAACCCTTTCTATACAACAATAAACCAATGAACAGCCGAGGGTATCAGGTGTTTATGCCAAGAGGAGGACATGAGAAAAAGTTAGGAGTAGTAGTCTATGTGGAGGATGTATTTCTTGATGAGTATTCTGTTTTTCCTATCCCTCTTGATTTCTCTTCACCGAACATAGTAGTACTAGAATTTCACCACAAAATCTTAGGACATAATTTCCAGTTCTTCGCCCTGTATAACTGGCCATGGGACATGGACCTTGCACTTGACTTGTACTGGGAAAGGATTTTTAAGGAACAAAATGGAACAAGGATTGTAGGAGAAGACTTCAACCTCCATCACCCCCTGTGGGAACCTTTCAGGACACACAACTGTAAACAGTTCTGGCAAGCCAACCCACTAGTAGAAATGGCCATACTAAACCAGTACACAATTCTAAATGAACTAGGTACCTTCACAAGGGTAGATCCTATACACAAACAAAGTAGAGTACTGGACCTATGGTGGACAAACACAAAGGGACTCCAGGAAGTTAGGATGGTACAGGTTCAACAGGACTTCACAAGTGACTATAGACTGGTCTTACTACAGATATCTATCCCAACAGAGGTTACCCAAAAGATGGCGCCCAACTGGAAGCTCTTCACTATACCAGACGAAACATAACCATCAACGATCAGAGAGGAACTCAAATAAATGGACCTTGACTACGACCTGGCACAACAACCTGTTGAGGCATGGCTGCACAAATAGCTCTTCCAGATCTATACTATACTCACCAAAAGCATCCCTCTAAAGAAGATCATATCTTACAGAAAACTGTGGTGGAATAATGAGTTAAAACGGCTACGGAAACTTTTTCACTCCGCTGCTAGAAAATATAAAAACAACTATGCATCTATAGGAACTAGAAACCTAGCTCAAAACAGGTATTACAAAGCAATACAGAATAGTAAGGATGCTTACTGGAACAACTGGGTCAGCAATGCTGACGAAAATGCTATATGGAAGATTAGCTGACTATGCACCTGGCCTAGGGAATATAGGATGCCAAACATCGAAGCCCTAAATGCTAAAAGCTATGCCAAAAAGATCATAGATAGAATGTTTCCAGGCAGACCATAGATAGACCCACTAGAGCCTAAATGGTACCTAGAGGCACCACCAGTAACCAGTAAAGAAATCAGATAAGCTCTTAGCAAGACCAAGAATACAAGCGCCCCAGGTCTAGACACTATCCTATTTGGCATATGGAAGCAAGTCAACTGACAATGCCCACACATCCTGGCCACCCTACTTACAATTATGCTGTAACATGGAGTGCTCCCAAAAAACCTAAAAGAAAGCCTAGATGTCATCATCCCCAAACCCAACAAAGAAAACTATGATGTCATCAAGGCTTACTGGATAATAAATTTAGCCAACACCCTCTCAAAGATTCTGGAAAAAATAGTCAACCAAAGGCTTATGGAATATGCCCTTTCCCTCAACATGATATCCAAATATCAGTATAGGATGATCAGAAACAGGGGGACAGATAATGCTCTCACCAGACTCTTCCACCAAATCGACATACTTCAGAAAGCAGGATACAAGGTCACCACTAGTTTCTTTGACATTAAAGGAGCTTTCGACAATATGACCTAGAAGAAACTCCAAGAAAGACTTCAGGAAGGTGACTCTCTGGAATACATGGTACACTGGATCATGTCTTTCCTCTCCTAATACACAATTGAACTGCAATACAAAGGCTCGCCTGACCACTACTTTGAGATTCAAGTAGGAATGCCACAGGGCTTACCACTATCCCCCCTCCTTTTCATCATATACATCAAATTAATACATGACCTTGAGGAGCCACAACTTATAAAAAGCTACGTAGATGATATGTTGATCATAGTATACTCGAATGAAAGAAATCATAATTCCCCCGAGATCAAAGATCACTTTGAACAAGTTGAAAAGAAAGGAACAGAGCTAGACATACTCTTCTTACATGACAAAACAGATCTCATCCATTGGCAAATGATCAACAAAAAAGATGAACCAGAAGACCTAGATCCTATTGTATTCGGAGGTACCCTGATTATACCTAAACAGCTGGTAAGATACCTAGGCTACTTCATAGACCGAAAATGAAAACTGGCAACCCACTTCTAGCAAAGGATTATGGGAACCCTTAGCTTATAGAGACTAGTGCAAGGCCTTATAGGAAGAGGGAAAGGGATTATAGTGCACAATGCTAGAAAACTGGGAATGGCCATTATGATCCCGAAAGTCATGTTTGGAGCTACAGTGTTCCAGCTAGACGCTAGAACCATGAACAGTCTTAGTACGCTTTTCAATCAGTTTGCAAGATGGATCACCGGATGTTTAAGCACCACACCAGTGGAACCCCTCTGAAGTATCGCACAAATTCCCCCACTAGAGCTTCTCGCTCAGTACATATAGCAATGATATGCAGTTTGAGTAGCAATGCTCCTACCAGACCACCTGGTCATATCAACCTTCCCTCCAACATTCCCTCTCTGGAGTAATAACAGGGACAATAACACTACCAGGCTAAAGATGGGCATCAAAATGATAAAAGGAAAATCCCAGGGTAAACAGGTACTCTATTGGAACTATAGAGCTAGGACCAATACCCTAGCCACCCTACATATTGACATCTTAACAAAGAGCCTCAAATATTTGATAGATCGAGACACTGTCTGGAACTCCTTCAATATCGTAGTCGGCAAAGAGACCCCCTCCCTGCACTTCAAAGAAAGAGCCCTATGACAACTCAAACAAAACTTTATCCAAACGTGGAAAGAATGAGTATAAGAAGTGAAAGGTTACACCTGCTATCCATCCCTCCATGAAGATTCCAATTTCCAGCTCCCCTAGAACATCAGTCAAATCCTCTTCCAAATGCGATCAGGAAGTTCGTACCTTTCTGCACACCTCCCCTAGAGAGAAGGAAGGTCCTACTGTCCTAGATGCTACCAAGAACCTAAAACCATAGAGCACGCCATCAGGACCTGCTAAGAACGAATCCTGGAAAGAGAAGAGTTCTTACCAGGAAATCTGTCGCTTACGCAAATCTTCAACAGCCTATCACTGCTCTAAAAACTTGCCAGTTACTTAAAGGCCACCAAAACTGGGTAACCCCTACACCTGAACCAGTATAAATTTCAAGTGTAAGTAAGTGTCCCTGCCCATGAACCAAAGTCTTGTACCCCCTTCTCCTCTCCCATGCCACGGAGCAGGTATTCGTCTTGTAGCCTATAGCCGCATACGGTTTTTGAGCTCGATACGAATCTTATAGATGCCGATCCTACTGTGGGACCATCAGCAGCTTCTCCTTTATATATTTCTCCCATTTCCTTATCTCCTTTATCCAGTGATGGTGGATTTGAGGTGGAGGAAATGCCAGTGCCTGCTTTTTCTGATCATTTAGCTTTGCCTATTGTTTTTTCAGATCTTTGTTTGAATGGGTGGTTTCTCTAGTTAGTTTTTATTTTTCTTTTAGGTACGCTATAGTCTTGGACTTTATGCAGATTCTTTTGTAAGCTGCAAAGAGTAGTTTAGAAAATAAAGAATGAATCATTATCATCATTATCATCAATATGTTATATAGGGCAAGGATAGTCCAGTGGTATGGCTATCGTAGTATCATTGTGACATAATACACAATGTCTGGATTTAAATCTTGCTTGTACAACTCCTAATATACCAAGATTTTTAGTTGGTCATAGGTATTATAGCATAAGCAAGTTTTCCCTAACTGTATATACTTGCCTAATTACTAGTTTAGTCTATATAAGCAAATACGACTGAGGCTTATATTATACTGTATGAAGGGTTACCCTAATGGTACTTAGCAAGGCTCACTCCTATATACATAACTATGTGCTACCATTAAGTTAGTTATAGAGATACTATATCCCATCTATACTATAGTAATCATAGGCTTTTAGAGCTGAGCAATATGTTATGTTTTCTCTTCTCTCTCTAACCTTTATCTCAAGTCTTGTACCATCTTTAAGCCTTAAGAATATACTTTACTTTCTTCATCTAAGAACTTTATCTTGCTTTATAACTCTATAATAAAAGTGAAAACACAAGTAGTTCTAA
Source organism: Phymatotrichopsis omnivora (assembly GCA_016880775.1). Lineage (NCBI taxonomy): Eukaryota > Fungi > Ascomycota > Pezizomycetes > Pezizales > Rhizinaceae > Phymatotrichopsis > Phymatotrichopsis omnivora. The sequence goes on along the minus strand of JABYPW010000340.1, from coordinate 8,288 downwards.
CTTACTAGTTGAGATATCTGAGTTTACTTAGTAATACCCTCTTGTGAAGCTACTTATGCTAACACTTGCATCTATATCCTTTATGAGTCTACTATCATATTAGTACCATAATTAATTAAACCTCTTATATTAGAAAGTTTAACCTATTAGTTAACCCCTTCCAAATAACTGTAATAGAGTTATACCTTCAGTCTACCTCTAAAACTATACATTATCTAATACTATATACTAGCCCCTTATTCATAATAATCATATTGCCTAGCTTATAATCACTTTACTAGGTTAAAACACTTTTATTCATGCCTATAACCCCTCCTTAACCCTATCACTACTTTCTTAGGAGGATATCCCTATAAACTTAGAGAGAGATTCTCTTTTCCTATTAGTCACTTTCTCTAGTAGGGTACCTTTCTGCAAACTTAATCGAATAGGCCAACTTAGAGAAGGTGTGATACTTGCTAAGGACTGTCAGGGTAACCCTTTATACAGCCCCCTAGAAACCTAGATATACCCCCTACCTTACGTACTACTACCTTCTCCTAATCTCCTCCTAATTATAATCTCCCTGTGATATTTATACCCTTGAAGCATATCTCTACTATTCTTAGAAGCTCTTACCCCTTTAACTTCTCCTACTCGTAGTATACTATTCATACCTATAAGGAAACTAATATTAAAACCTATAGCACTAATAGCTATAAAAGGTTAGGGCGAGGAAGTGAGGGTCAAGTTAACTCATTACTAGTGTCTGTATCCTATAGCCCTATATGAAATACTAAGTAGTAGTAGGTACTAATGAGTGTGACACTGGTGAGAGCAAATAAACTTGTTCATAAGTGGTCTACTCAGGTATTAATAAAGGCTAGGACTGCCCTCAGCTCTAATAGGTATCAGTCACTAAACTGTAGTTGTTCTAAGAAGGATAATTAACAGTTAAACCTATGGTTAACTTGAACTAGTCTATAGACTCTATAGTATATTACTATGTCTTCTGTGGTATTATACTGGTACCTTAGTAGGGAGGGAACCTTTACCTCTACCATATACTTAGTGGGAGCTATAGAACCTAGTTATATCTAATTAAGTTTATGAATAACATCCCAGTTCTATGAGCATCATAAGTACTTAAGCTACTAAGAGTAATAGCTATAAAATGTTTCCTAAAAAATAATCCCTTATTATATAAACCCTTATAGCTATATGAATAGTTACCCTGACAGCACTTAGCAAGTTTGCTCCTATATTATATGACTATATCATATACTCTTGATTAAGTGTGATGCCCTGTCCGTACATAGTGACTGAGGGAGTATAAAAAGGTATATAAACCCTCCTTAGTATATTCAATAACCTTAACCACAAGCTATAATACATTATAGATAACCTTACATAGGTTAAGGCCTCTATCATCACTATCTAGAGCAATCCTTTACCCCCTCTTCTTATAGAGTAAGTTATTACACTAGCTCTCCCCTCCTCTGTAAATAACTTTATATTGTAACCCTGTCTGAGGGCCTAGTATAACTAAAGAATGATAAAGGAAAAAAGAAATTAAAATCTTATTCAGAAGCTACTAGATACTCTCCCTCCCCCTTGACTATACTCCATATCCTAAATACCTACTTGTAAAACTAATGCTACTTCTTCTCTGCTAAGGTAACCTATAGACCTATTAAGCACTCCATAGAAAATGCCTTTTAACTACCTTAAGAACCTACTAACATCATTACTACTAAGCTTATACCTCAACATGTGAAAGATCTAAGTCAATATTCATCACATTATCTATATCACTATTCAGAGTATACCTATATACCCTACTGCTAACTATGTCCTCTTCTTTAATGATATCAAGATTGTTATTACTAGGATCTGTAATACTACATTTAAAGATCTCTACCTTTCCCTATTATAAATACTATTAGTGGTTATGTTAACATTACCTAGCCTATACTATAATAGAGGTTATACTGATATTGTCAACATGTAAGTATTACTGTCTCTACCCTTAACTATTTTATTAAGTACTATAGAGTACAATTCTCTGTCACATGACCTTGTGGCATGGCATGGCTTGTTGTGGCTTTGCCATTATCCCTAACTAGGTGTAGGAAGTTAGCACTATGGTTACCATGTAACCAGGTATTACCATGACATGACATTAGCCTAGTCAGCTATAAGGTAATGATCAGGCGATAGGACTTATATTATGAGAGACTAGCACTAAATATGAGTGAGACCTATGAGAGTATTAGGTAAGCATAGTCAAATTCTATACTAATCATATCCTGTTCTTTCTGGACTCTTCTACAGGTTTTGATAATTGGGAATTAAAGGATAGTCTAGATTGTGAAATGGTTCCCTGTATTTCTATTTTATTTATCATCTCTTTATTATCTTGGGTAGAAAGGAACTATATAAGTACATATATATTCTGTCTTGTCTTTAGAGTTTAAGTAGTTAGTGCTAATATATTGCCTACTTTCTCTGCACTACTTTACATATGGTATAAACTTCTAGGTAAATTCTAGTACAGTTTTTAGTATTGATTTTATAGCATAATAGTTATCTGGTAACAGGGCTGAATGGTAGTTACTGAAAACTGCTACTCACCATTTTTAGAATATTACAGGCTATAATGCATAGGGGATTTACTATAATAAAATATTAGCTACTGCTTAGTATAGGTTATACCTAATTAGTTAAAGCCCAGAAGGCTATATCTATCAAGGACTGATCATACTTAATAAGAACTATCAGACTGATCCCTATATCACCTTCTCAAAGGCTATATAATATACCTACTATTGTTACTTTAGTCACCACCAAGTGAAGTGCACTTCTCCCCCTTGCTGCCACCTTTGGAATAGACCTTATACCTTCTTCAAGCACTACTGTAGTGATACAGAGTATAAACACTGAGGATGATATAGTGATCATATAGTACTTTAGTATGCCAACTATGATGCTGCCTACACTGCTAATAATCTACTTTGCCCTATTTACCTAAAAGCCCTGGCTGATAATAACAATCAAGTATAGAACCTATATACTGTAATAGAAGAGGGAATATAGACTTATGGCCCCTTGGTAGTTCATATTTTTTTTTATGCTTTTGTTGTTCCCTTAGTATAAGAGTTTTATAAGTTTAGCTTTTGTTTTCTCCTTTGTCCTTTCACTTTCCCTTTTCTTTGGTTAGTATTTCTTGCTTGTACCTTGATCCCTTCTAGTTATAATGTTCACTTTACTGGAGATGGGAAAGGGGTTCCCTAGGCTTTTCTTTTATTCCTTGCTTAAGTTTCTCTACTGGTATTACATGCTAGATTGCTGGGTTTTCTGCCAGTTACATTTTTTCTTTTAAATTTACATTACCCTATACTGCTCTCTACTTCCCACCCCATTTCTTCTTTATTTTATTGCATGTAAGCAAGGAGGATTCAGGAACTACATGTATTTTATCTTGACCATAGACCGTGCAATACTGACCTTAAGTCAGCTGTCTTTTGGCCTCCTTCATAGCTTAGACTAGCTGCATAAGGAGGTTCTTTTATATGACCCCTTTAGGGTCATAAAGATAAAATAAAAAAAATTCTCCCCCTCCCCCCCCCTTTCTATCTTATCTTTTTTCTTATTACTCTATAGCTTATATATTCTTTAGATAACCCTTTAGGTTATAAGAATAAAAATGAATTAACTCCCCTCCCCTTCAGTCTTGTCTTTCTTTCTTTCCTTTCCTCTTTAGCATGTAGCTTCTCTATCTTCTCTGCAATTACTACTATAAAAGCCTACGAGTTATCTTTGAGCTTTAAAGAATATATTCATCTTCTCTCTTCAATATGAAGTCTACCCTGAACTTATAGGAAAGTTTGTCTTTCAGTTAAGCTTTTGTTTAGCTGAGATTTTTGAGTTTCCTCAGTAATATTTGTGAAGTTTGCTAGATGTATTCTTTACTGAGTCTTTATATTCTATATATGGTGATCCATTATATTCCCCCTTTAACTCTTATATTATGGTTAATGGCATCCCTAAATAGTCTCACTATGACTCCTTTATACTTACAACTACAGAAGATAGGGTCATTACTAATAGTAGTAAATCAATTCTCTAGGCAGAATTCCTTTACTCTACTGCAGTTTACCTGACCACTGTATACCTCCTAAAACCTAATGCCCTTAACTATGATTAACATAGCTTCACTAGTATTATAATTAAAATTCCCTATAAGTATACCTCTGTTATAGCCCAAAGGGGTGTCTCCCTCTATAATAGGAATTGCATAGCCTATATAATATAGTATGCCTCTACTATTACCTAATCTAATAAGTACTAGAAACATAGTCACCCTTATACTAGCTATAAAGAACTCAATGACATCTACCACATCTATACTTCTCCTACTCACACTACTAAATACTAAAGTCTATTCTGTAAATACTTCCCCCTTCCCTGCTGTATTACTAAATAGTATAAATAATAGAAGATCTGCCTTTACTACACTCCTAAGTACATCAACTATAGAGGTAGTTATACTACCAATTACTAGAAAGCCCTATCTGACAATAACAATATAAGCTCTACTAATAACAAGTGGTACATTACTACAAGGCACATATTTATACCTAGAGCTAGTAATTGTTATAGATAATTCCCCTAATATAGTACTTCTTAATACTTTCTACTTATTATACTCTCTTCTCTATACTATATAAAGGTTACCCTGATAGGGCTTAGCAGATGAAGGTACATCCTAATACTCCTATGTATATAACTATGTCTTGGCTCTTAATTAAGTGTATATGCCCTGTCCATACAATAGTGACCGAAGGAATTCAAATTCCTATACTCTCTTCTGCATTACTTTTCTATTTCTTCTTGCTTCTATTTCTACTATACTCTATGTTCTCACTTCCCTTCTTTTCTACTTCTTGAGCTATAAGACCTCTATAGTAGAATAGGTACTTATATTCTTCTCTTCTCTTTTGCTTATTAGCTTTAGTGTTTTTGTACTTTTACTTTTGTTTACTTAAGGGGATATAGTAGAGGTATAAGTTGTATTATACCATAACTATATAGGTTATATATAGAGATTGTACCTAGAAATAATATGATATGAAGTAAAAAAAAAAAGTCATTATGAGGGTAACTTACTAAGGCTTAGTTATAGGTAGGGCTAAGTAATACTATAGTATACTATACTATAATATCATGTGATACTCAGGTATCTTAGATGTATTATTAGAGTAATCAGAGAGAGTACTTATATATTCAAGACTATAGTAACCTTCATTATAGTATTAGGCCTTAGTACCTTACCTAGACTAGTGGTGTTTATAATATCCTTCCTAAAAAACACTATCCTTAAATATAAGATCTTGTTTTCCTAATAACTCCTATATAAATAAAGTATTATAAGAATACCCCTACTGAAGATTTTTAGCAATCTGGTAGTAGTAGAGGCTTTTTGTTAGTCAGCTATCCTTATAAGAATTAGTTTTTAAATTTATATATATTAAATATTTAACTTGATACAAATTACTTACCCTTTATAGCTTCTACTACTCTTTAGTTTTATTAGCATCTCTAGTAGACTTAACTATCTCTTCTATAGCCTCAAACTTATTTAGTGATTATTTATATTGTCCCTTGATAGTACTTGTAGATATTATCACTTAAAATAATCTGTTATCTTTTGCTAGTTCATTTTATACCTAATCTTGGATTCCCTTTAGTATACTATAATATGGATAGGGTATATACACTTAATAAGGAGTAAGTACATAGTCACACATTGTAGGAGCATCAGGTTATACCTTTACTCAGTAGTTTATTCTATACCTCTAATAACTAACAACTACTAAACAATACTTCTCATTCCTGATTGTATTAATTACCTTATATATGTTTTATGTCCCTATGATCTAGAATCCCTAAGCTAGTATAGGCTGTAGCATTTAGTTATAAAGTGATAATACTATTTTAGTTTAGTAAATTCAAATATCTTGAAGATTCTAAACTGCTTCTTAAAGTGTAATACTGAAAAAGCCTAGTAGGAGAATTGAAACCTATCCAGAGACTTTCAGAATGACAATTGTTAACTGGTATATAGGGAATTGGTTACTTAGACTATGTTATCAAAGTAAGGTCTTAGATTTACATACTAACAATGTCCTACAATTGATAATGCATTAAAACTGGATAATTTTCTAAGTATAATTATGATAGACCAATGCTATGCCTTTCTCAATAGGTAGAGAATTAGGGTAGTCCTCCTCTATAGTTATAGTAGATAGAATTCAGAAAGATGGTTGTAGATTATTAACTAGCCAAGCTCTTTTAATGGTTATATAGAACAGTGTGTTTAGTTGCATGTCAGTCAATTGTCCACCAAGCTAAGTAAAAAGCTTTCTGTAGCTGATATTTGAGTAGTTTGTTAACATACCATGGCATATGCTATAGTTACTGACCATAGTAGATGAATCCTAAAAAAAAAAAAAAAAAGAAAGCAACCGAGAGATGGTAGTTGCAGGTGTGAGGTTTGGCGGTCTTGTTCTGAGAATTTACTACCATGACTCATGTGGCTTCACAGTAGCTTAATTACAAGGTCGACCAGAAAAGGGAGCCTCAGTTCTTTTCATGGCAAATATTTTCTTATTCGGTGAATGGAGAATCCACATTTCTGGAATACATTTCATTAATGCGATTTTGTTCTGAGTACCCCTAATACATAGTCAGAGAAAATAAACAAATTCCGTTCCACCTATTTACATCGTGAACTCCGACCGTCGCTCCCTATTCCTTCGACTCTTTCCATCGTTTTTTTTTTTTCTTTGCGGTAGCTTTTGTGTTGGTTTGTCGGATCCTTGATTTGCTTTACATATCGGATCACACAAGATATGCAGTAGCATTTCGGTAGAGCTGGATGCAGCAATGAGGGAGAGCATCTGTGCATACATCGTACCAGTCCAGTGCCCATCCATACGTATTTGCATGCATACATGATAAACGTCCATCCTCTCCGAATTACGGGGGAGGTGGAACGAATGGCGCAGGAAGTTTTCGAATTGCTTCCTTCCCGCGCTTCCAAGCGGGGGGCTGGACCTTGTTTGTTGTTTTTCCAGCCCGTCGTTTCCTTCCTTTATTTCCCCTTTCCCCTTCTTCCTTCCCTACTTCTCTACTCTTCTGCTCTCTCCTCCGACCAAGTCGAAACCTACGGAGATCGATAGCATACTGGTCGTTACCACAAACATTTCGTAGCAAGTATTCGAGATGTCGGCGTCGAACGGAACCACCGCTGCTACTGCCGAGAACGCGGACGACAGAAAGATTTCGGTGTTGATGGTTTGTTTGGGGAACATCTGCCGTATGATTTTCCTCCCTCGGCACGTTCAAGTGCTGGAAGGCCTGCAATGGATCGGTCCTGGACAGTAGATAGGAGACTGATGACCGCAGGCTCCCCAATGGCCGAGGGTGCCTTTCGTGATACGGTCCAGAAGCTGGGGTACGGCAACCATTTTAAGCGTATCGATTCTTGTGGGACAGCGGGGTATCATGCTGGGGAGGAGCCAGACGCTCGTAAGTTCCCCGCATGTAGCGATTGGAGTGGAATGCCAGTGAGAAGCAGGGCTAATGAAGAAGGAAGGTACGTTGCAGGTGCTTAAGAAGAATGGCATCTTCATTGATCATCTCGCGCGTCAAATCTCCGTGGAGGACTTCAACAATTTCAACTATATTCTCGCCATGGATGTGTGTTCCAATTCCATCCGCATTCCCTATGTAGTGAGAAGCCAAGATTGACGTGGGTTCAGGGTTCCAATCTCCGCGACCTGATGCGTATCAAGCCCCAACGCTGCAAGGCTCAAGGTATGTGCTGGCCTGCAATTATGTTCATTAAAGTTCGAAGCTTTAACGGATATAGTGAAATTGTTTGGACACTATAGCGAGACCAAGCGTGAGCAGGTCCAGGACCCGTATTACGGTGGCCAGGCCGGGTTTGAAAAGAACTTCAACCAGATTGTTAGGTTCACTAAATGTTTCCTTCGCGAGGTTTTTAATGCCGAGGTGGAATAGATGAGGCGTTGGGAAATGGATTGGTTTTATGTTAGAATGTATATGTGGTTGGCGTTGGGTTAGCGGGTTTTTTCTGCTGCGATAAATTTTTTTTTTTTTTTAACTCTTTATGGCAGAGCTCATGTTTGGACCTTTGTAATTTGCTTTGCGGATCGGTACGAAATGTAGACGATAGCATGCAATTGATTTTCGCAGCACTTGAAAAGAATATTGATGGGGGG
>JABYPW010000339.1:0-28563 GCA_016880775.1 Phymatotrichopsis omnivora | reverse complement strand
GGCCATACCTGTTCGATCTGTGCCTAATAGACCCCCATCTTGTACCCCATCCCCAGTACCGCCCAGCCCATATTCTATGTGCGGGCCGTATAGATATTTTTTGGATTGGAAACCTTTCACGGAGGTAGCTCCGGTTGACAGATCAGCTACCCCCCCCTCTACTTTCCTTAGTCCCTCTAGTAGTTTGTCTGATATGTCAGATTTTCTTGCGGAGGAAGTTGCCCCTTCTTATAGTGGTTTGGATTTGACTTTGCGGACTCTTTTCCACTTATGTTAGTTTGTTTTTGCACTACTTTTCTGTGTTTTTCGGAGGAGATGTTTTCTTATTACTTCGTAGCTTTCCATAGCTGCATGAGGATGTTCTTTTGTAGATGGTCGCTTACGCGACCATAAAGAATAAAAATGAATTACCCCCCCCCCTGAATTGTTTCACAGTACTGATGGTAGTATATGCATAGGTAGTGATCTAGGCCCAATGATGTATTTATAGACAGATGTTATCACAATGACCTTATCTGGAATAGTCAACTTGTGATTTCAATTAGGAGGTTAGAGATCTCCTTTTTACCTACAGATACCTCTTCTTCATCTCTAGAGCAATCTCGGGTAACTGTCTTCCAATTGTTGATCATCTATCTTCAGATCTTTTACTTATGTACTTGTGTTGAGTATAGGGATAGGGTAGCTTTATTATCTTGTGTTTCTCTATGGAACTGAAGGCCTGTTTGGAGATACAGGATGATGTTTCTAAGTATTTTATTGATATACACTTGTGGGGAGGTTCTTAGTTTGTCTATGTTTTCTGCATTCCATTACTGGATGTACATTCCTATCTATTTACCTTGGTGTACCTTCCTTACTAGGTGTCCTTAGTATATGTTGGCTTCTTTCCTGGGCACTGCTACTGGATAAATTTTCAGGACAATATTTATAATAGGGTGAGCTATGTTAGTAATGCTATATATGGGTAATGTATATTTGTGTTGGAGGTATACGATCCACACTTCCAGCAGCAGGATCTTTGTCTATGCTAGTACTTAGTATGTATTTGTGTTTCGGTAGTATCCTATGATCTATTTAGCCATTCAATAAAACTGCATCATTAGGAGCTTAATGGTGGTCTGGTCTAGTTTGAAAACTATTGCTCTATATGTTATTTATAGGATGAGTATTCCCATAACTAGTCATCTTCGGTTATGTGGTGTTAGGCCTTTGTATATAGTGTTATCTCTATGTAATATAGTGAACTGTTTCATGGTATGTACGATCCATACCTTGTAGTTCACATGCAGCATTCATTTAGTTAAAGTGAAGTATCTGAGGTATTAGGCCACTTTCTTTAGGGTGATGGTCACTCCTCATACCTCCAGCAGCTGGATCTCATCGAAACTCTTTTCCTTTGGTCACACTCTCTAGCGGGCAGTACTATTTACGAATATAATGGAATGGCCTAACTAAGAGAAGGAGCAATACATCGCTAAGCACTATTAGGGTAACCCTTCATACATCCATTGAGGTCATCAGTCGCATTCGCTTACAAGGACTGAACCAGTAATTAGGCAACCTTGCATTGTCAGAGAAAACTCGCTTACGCTACAAAACCTATGACCAACTAGAAATTCATAGTATAGAATGAGGCGAGCAGGATTTAAACCCACAACATTGCATGTTACCATATAATGGCACCAGGACAGCCATATTACTAGACTATTCTCACCCTGCTGGAGCTCATCCAGTGCTAGGGTCTTCTTATAATGTATTTCCCAGTAGATAACATTGGTTTTAGGTAGGGAGAACTTAACTTTCATTGGCCTTACTGCCTGTTCTAGTTAGTGGTATTCATTGCTTAACTATGTGTTATTGTTACTTCTATATCATGAGTATACTGTGACTATAAAGTTATCGATGAATAACCCTTGGTTCTGTAGTTTTATTACCTTATAAAGGGGGGTAATATATATGATAAAGAGTAGTAGGGAGATTGGCAATCCTTACAGTGTTCCTGATATGACCAGGTGCAAAGCCTCTGTAGTGCCTGGGAATATCATTTGGATTAGCTGGTTACTCATGAAGGATAGTATCTAGCTCATTTTATATTCCAGTATATTTCCTTCCTCGAGGTATTTCCTAAGCTCAGATTGTTCTATGTTGTCAAAGGCTCCTGATATGTTGAAGAACCCTGTACTTACCTTCTATCCTACTTTCTGTAGGCAGTTGACTTCATAGAATAGTCTTTTGGCAGTGTCTATAGTTCCTCTCTATTTGATGGCTCCATATTGGTATTCAGATATCATGCTATATACTACTGCATATGTGTACAGCCTGTTATGGGTGACCTTTTCCACTATTTTAGACATTGTATTTAGGAGTGCAATGACTGAGTATAACTTTACTAGAGTATAATCATCTATCCCTGGTTTCAGAATAAGCACTTCAAGTGCTTCCTTTAGGTTATCTAGGTGGTATCTATGGCCAAGTATTTTATTAGTCATTGCTCTGAGTATGTACAGGGCTCCCTTAGCAACTTGTTTCTATACTGGATATAGAATTATGTCTCTTCCTAGGGCAGTGTTTCTGGTTTTACATAGTGCTATAGGAATAAGATAATGAGATATAAGGCATATGGTAAGCTCCTTCCTCTGGAAGTTCCCTACTACCTATAGGAATTAATTTCTATAGATTTTATTATAGACCTTCCCTCCTCAGATAGCTTCAACCAAATATAGGTAATCATAGATCAGTTCAGCAAAATGGTGCACTTTGTACCCCTAGGACCTAATGTGACCTCATAGGCACTAGCCAATACCTTTGTCCATGAGATCTGGTAACATCATATGCTACTGGTAAATATTGTTTCAGATAGAGACTCGAAGTTCAACTCCTTCTAGAAGGAGGTCATAGAGAAGCTTAGGGTAAAACTCTTAAAATTTACTACTACCTATCCCTAGACTGATGGCTAGACAGAATAGCTCAACTAAGTCCTGGAGGTATACCTCATAGTATATGTCAACTTCAAATAATCTAACTAGGTATTCTTCCTTCCCCTAGCTAAGTTCATTTACAACAATGGTCAGTCCTCTTCAAGAGGTTCTTCTCCTTTCTTCACTAACTTTGGGTTACCACCACTTGATAGATGCTATATAGTAGGTTACATTTTTCAAGGGTACTAAGGAACTTCAATACTCTTAGGCTACTATCTGCTAATATCTCTTCAATACTTAGGTAAAATCAGTGGTATAGTACAATAAATACACCAAGTGTTTCCTCTAGTAACCTCTGGTTATTTAGTACTCCTTAAGTGCAGCAACCTTCTGTCCTCCCAACTATTACACAAACTTAACATGAAGTTCATGGGACTCTTCTAAGTTATCAAGAAGGTTAGAGAGCAGGTCTATAAACTCAATCTCCCCTTTGCTTAGAAGATGCATCCTGTCTTCTATGTCTCCTAATTTAAGCTATACTGCAAGTTGTCTAACTTCCCCTAGAATGCTCCTCTGTAACCTGAACTTGAGGAAAGAGAACAGTACTACTTTGTCTAGGAAATATCAAAGGTTTGACTAAATATATAGTGTAAGAAGCTTCAATACTTTATCTTGTAGGACAGATACTCCAATGATAAAGGATCATGGGAACCTAAAGAGAACATATTAGTCAATAGGGAACCTATAACCAAATTACTCAACTTTTACCTCTGCTATACTAATACTAATACCAAAGCTACAGAAGAAGAAGATGCTCTACTATGCAAGTAAAAGAGAAGGAACTGAGTAAGTAACCCTTACTTCTATGATAAAGTTGATGATGACGGTACTAGGAGTTGGATATATCACTATGTGGAGACTCTTAGCACCTATATTAGGTCTCCTGCTCACAACCTGGAACTGCCTATCCTCTCACCTAATCCTAGGGACATTCTGACCTATTAGTAGTGATAAATATTCTGCTAACTAATTAACTATGGGTATAGGGACCATACATATTTATAAGGGGCATAATGTTATAGAATACTATTTTCATGGTGTTTCTAGTTACGAGGTCATGTGTAGAACCTAGTTCCAATTCAATGTAATAGTTATGTCAGAATCTGTAAGTAGCTCTTCCCTGGTATTAAGCCATATAACAACATAATATGTGCTACAGTTCCATGGTACCATAGATTTCCACAATGATAGACTAGTACCTAGAATGCACCTAGTAAGTGTTATACCCATCACAGCTACTAGGCCCTGCCTAACTTGTGTGGCTCTGTCTTACTAGTCTAATACATGACACCTCTAGTGCACTACCATGGAGTGATATCCTATAGCTAGTAATATCCATATGACTATACATGATCAGAATAACAGCACATAGTGCAAGGACTTATTGACCCTTATAGAATGGGCAGCCTAACTGATCGAGCCAGTCATCACAAGAAGATATGATACATTATCAGTCATAGTGATCCATTACTCATATATTGCTAATCATTGGGTATCTGAGATCTAGACTTTTCTAGGCTATACAAGAATAGTGATTAGTGATCAAACTGTTAATCATGGATTGTTATAATAGGTGTCTTCTTATATAGTTTGGTAATATGTAAGTGCTACTCAACAAATATTGTATTACTGACTAAACTCAGATATATCAATGGTTCTAAGTCTGGATCTACAAATACACATTCCTAGAGAAGAGTTATGAGAAAGAGCAAAGTTCAAGATATAGAATAAATATATTCTTAAGGCTTGTAGCTAGTCTATAGACTGAAGAGAGAAGGAAAAAACAGAATATAGAAGTAACTAGGATGTGGGAAATTCATTTTTATTTTATCTTTACAACCCTGAAGGGGTTGTCTAAAAGCACCTCTATGTGTAACTATATAAAGCTATGACAGAGGTAGAAGACAGCTGACCTAGCATCAGTAGTATAGTCTACAGTAAAGATAAATACAGGCTTATTCCTAACTTCTCCTTACTTATACACAATAAACTAAAGATAAGATAGGGTAGAAAGGGAATAGTAGTAGGGGAAGAAAAAAAACTCTAGGAAAGAAATGTGACTGGCATAAAAGTGACCTTGCCAGCATATAATTACAGTAGTAAAACTTAAGTGAGAAACAACCGAAAAGCACAGGGAATCTGTTTCCCATCTCCAGCAATGCAAACCTTATAATAACTACAAGGAATCAAGGTAGAAGTGAAAAACAGCAACTAAAGAAAAAGGAAAGAGGGAAGCCAAAGGAGAAAACACAACCCAAACTCATAGAACTTTTACACAAAGGGAACAATAGGAGCAGGAAAAGAGATAAAATCTTCTTAAGGCCTTAAGTCTCTATTCCCTCTTCTATCATAGTATACAGATTCTCCACTTGCTTGTTATCTTTAGCTAGGGCTTTCAAGTAATTAGGGCAAAGTAGATTATTGGCAGGGTAGGTAGCATCGCAATTAGCACAATTAAGTACTGTATATTCACATTGTCATCCACAGTACTTGCACTCTGTATTACTATAGGAGTGCTAAAATATGGCATGGGGTCCAGCACAAAGGCAGCATCAGGAGGAGTATCTATACTTCAGCTAGTGATAGCTGAAGTGGCAGCAGCAGGAACACTATGTAGCCTTTGAGAAGGCAATGTAAGGATCAGTCCAATAGTTCTTGTTAAGAATGGTCAGGCCCTGTGAGATTTAGTGATGATTCTTTTTTACTACAACTATGATAACAATGGAGGAAGTAGGTATACCAATAAGCTTATTCTTCAAAGTAAGCTAGTAGGGGGATTGAGCAAGGATAATACCATGGTTGAAAGTTTTAATTTCTCTGTAGATTAGGGACATATCTCCAAACTTGGAGGTGTTAAGGACAGGGGTTAGCATGTTCTACACAATGTACTTCTTATGCAAGAAGTCTCAGTAGAGGCTAGTAGTGGGGAAGAACTTGTAGATAGCCTTGTCAATGGTCAGCTTATATGCTAGTACCTGTTAGGTAGTGGTATTCTACATGATAGAGAGGAAAATTTTGCTAACTCCAGCCTTGCAGACAGAGTAAATGCAGGAGGTAGATGGCACCTTTTTGTCAATCAGTGTAGAGTTGATAGCATCAGAGACAACAATAGGGTTGAACTCAGGGACTTCTTGCTCAAGATTGACAATAATCTCCTACTAATATTTTATAGGATATTTTAGGGTAGGCAGGGTAGTAGCAATTGGTTATCGCATGGCCAGGGCCTTGCCTTTGTTTTTCTTTACCACCTAGGCCCAGGTATAGTTAGTAGTATAGGGTGGGATAGGTAGCACTGTAGGAGCAAGAGAGGAGGAGAGGGAAGAAGAGATCTTCTTCACTGCCTTAACAGTTTTATATATTTCTGACTATAGCTTTTTAAGGGAATCAGATAGGTTGAGGTCAATTTCAGTGGGGACTGACTTAGGTGAGGCTATGACAGTTGCATTACAGGTATTGATAGCCTCAAGTCCATTAAAGCAGGCTTTAAGAGACTATTGGCTGGTAGTAAGGGCAGTGACTACTTCTTGAATCTGGTTCACAGAGGTGATGAGGGATAGGAGGGAAGCAGCTAGGAATTCAAGTTTGGCTTTTAGGTATATGTCAAGCGATGGGGCCATTACCAAAGTTGTTATATCTTTACCTACTGTGTAGGTATTGGAGGTAGGAGATCCTATGTAGGAGTATAGGATATTCTTTATGGAGGTGGCTTCATTCCCTATCTCTACCTCTGGGGGGTCAGGGGAAGTAGGAGGTTGTAAGGACTATGGATATTGCAGGGGCATTTGTAGTGATGTTTGATGATGCATTTAGATACTAATAGCTGAGAACTAATAATATAGGGGGTAGTTTGAAGGTCTAAAGAAGCTTAATCATAGAAGTGACTTTACTTTTATTCCCTAAGCTAGTTTTTCACATCCCATCCCCTTTAGCAGTGTATTTACACTTAACTAAAAGCAAGAACATAACTGAAAAGGATAGGATCCTCCTCTACCTACTAGCCTAGGAACCCTAAAAGAAACCCTTTACCTACTTGTACTGAAAAGAAAAAATACAGACAACTATGTACAGAAAGCTAGAAAGGGAAAAACAATCACCAGGTGAACCTTAAAGTAATGAAAGAAAAACCCCCTATATAGACTACATGACCGAGTGAAAAAATAAAAGAGATAA
Source organism: Phymatotrichopsis omnivora (assembly GCA_016880775.1). Lineage (NCBI taxonomy): Eukaryota > Fungi > Ascomycota > Pezizomycetes > Pezizales > Rhizinaceae > Phymatotrichopsis > Phymatotrichopsis omnivora. The sequence continues at coordinate 21,412 of JABYPW010000339.1, read as the reverse complement.
GAGAAATAGAAATGTGCAAACTCCTCCACACTTTACTGAAGCAAAAAGAAACAAGTTCCAAAGTAGAAAGAAGAAAAAATAGAGTAGAGAGATGATACTAAACTCCTCCCATGGTGGTAGACTTATCCTTTCTGTTAGACTCAGCTAGTTTAGCATGGATCAAGGTCATACAAATCAGATCATTGCTTTATAGGAGCCAGTGCAATTTGCATATCAGAGAACCATGTTCTTATAGGCAAAACCTTTTAGTTGTTTGTATTCAGTGATTCCATATGTGTACTTAGAGATGGTGTAGGGGCCAGTGTGAAGTCAGCTTTAAGGAGGGGACTAACAGCTCTAGACTAGGTGTTTAAACTTATAGTATCAGGAGCATTGGGTATTGGCACTAAAGGGAATGTACTTAACAGTGTAGCAGGTTTTGTTGAGGATTATGAGGACCTTCAAGATGTGAGCCTCACTGTTATTGTAAATGATGGTGATCATAAGTGAGCTGTGATTTTGTTTGTTGATTTTGGAGCTACATGTTAGCTAGAGTAGGGTCATTATAAGTATAATGCTGGAGTTATAGCACTCAATCTCATAGCAGAGTCGAGATATATACACTACAGTATTAAGATCAGTGGTGGTTAGGACACCATAGATGATGTACTTATTCCATGTGTAGTTATGGTTAATTACTTTAACTTTACTAAACTTGCTAACTACTTTGGTGATAATGGGTTAGTAGGTAAGGACAATGGCAGTAGTAACTGTCTCTATAGTAGTGAGGACAAGTTTAATAGGGTTGTTATTGAAACATCATTGGATATACAATAAAGAGGGAGCTTTAGCTTTGTCCAGGGCTGTTAACATAGTTGCAGATCTGAATTTAGGCATCCTCACCCAAGGCTAATAGTTCTTTGATATTGATAATAATTTTACAGTTGTGGTAGGTGGGATAGTGTGGAAGGGGAAGTGGGGTGGTTTAGAGAAGGTCCTTGTAGGTAACCAGGCCACCTTTAGTTTTCTGTTTTTTAGAGATGACTTAAGCCTAGGTTTAAGCATACTAAGTATATTACAGTGCAGGGAGAGGGGTGAAGGTTGTGGCAATCAAGTAAAGTTTCATAAGATCTTTCACCAATACTTTTTACTGTTTTTAGATATTCTTGAGGGACTTAAGGACTTTAGAGGGGGTAGTCATGGACTCTGTAATATGTGCTAGGGTTTCAGTTATAGGCAGGGGCAGTAATAACTCCATGGTGGTAACTTACCTAGTAAGATTTGCCTGGCTAGCGATAATGTTGTTAAATTTTATGTGGAAAATATCCAATGAAAGCTTAATTTTAGGGAGGTCATCTGTAAAGAAAGTGAGTAGGTTAGTGGCATTGTATATGTTTATCATATGGGTTCTAGCCTGGGTTGTTCCTATGAAGACACTATCTTCTTTACTATTATGGCATAAGAGTTTGCTGAAATCAGAGTTTAGTAGATCCTCCTAGACTTTCTTTAGTTCTCCAACTCATTCTATTGTTTGAGGTATGTAGGAACTCAAAGAGCAACCCCTAGGAAAGAAGAGGGTAGGGGGAGGGGGGGAGGGGGTATGACTAGATATCACATAAAGGTTAAAGCTTGAAATTATTGAAGATCGTGATATTTTAAAAAAGAGGAATGAGAAGTTTGTGAAGCATGAACATAGAAGATGATGATGATGATGATTTATTCTTCATTTTCTAAACTACTCTTCACAGATTATAAAAGAATCTACATATAGTCCTACACTATAGTATCATGAATATAGAAGCAACTAACAACTATCCTTTTATAGCTTTCTATCTAAAGAAATGAGTCATCAATAATATAAGAGATTATATAAGAAATAGAAACTGAAAGAAACCCTAAGAACCTACATTACTTATTCTGACAAATGTGTATCACTAATTATAACATTCCTAGGAGTTATAATAGAAATAATTAGCAATATTATGAGCAATGGATCACCGATCTTAGGTGGATCATCATCATGTGATATAGGCTTCATTTGTTATAGGTTATACCGTCATAATGACTAGCCATATATGTTACCTGAGTTATCTGATCAGATATTACAACACATACTAATAGTTGATAGGATTAGTTATATCCTGACTAATATAATAGAGGTAACATATTCCCACTTCACAAGCTAGAGTCTAACTATACTGGAATATTCCACACTGAAGATATGGGAATACTTACTGAAGGTCCTCATATAACATAACATATTATCATGTATGGGCCTAGCTACTATGGCTGAAACATGTATGATCTATCAGGTTCGATTTCCTTCTATCTCCTTTGTCATCTAGAAGTTTTTTCTTTAGATAGAATTAGTATTTAAAGGTGGGATGGTTCATGCACTTTGTCTATACCAGCCCTGCTTGACCTGCTCCTAAGGTATAGGGTCTACCTAGCCAGCTTCAAAAGAACCCTAGGAATAGCCATCCCCAAGCCTAAAAAGCAAAGCTATACAGACCCGAATGCATACAGGTACATCTTCCTTATAGATACCCTCGCCAAGATCCTGGAGAAAATAGTGGCAACCTGACTCTCCCAGCATGCAATTGACTACAACATGATGACCAGAAACCAATACAGAGCCCTGCTAGGTTGCTCAACCATCGACGCTGTCAATGCCCTTAAACACGATATCAGAGATGCTAAAAACAGAGGAAAAAAGGTTTCCCTCCTTTTCATGGACATAGAAAAAGGATTCGACAGGGTCAACACCCAGAAACTACTAGAAATCCTGGAAGAAAATGGTACACCCAAATACATCTGACCCTGGGTAACTTCCTTCCTTGCTAACAGATAACTAGCCTTTCTAGACAGAGGGACTAAGTCAACGTACAGATCGATAAAAACCAAAGTCCCCCAAGGATCCCCAATCTCCCCCCTCCTCTTCAATATTTACATAGCAGAACTGACAAGAGACAGCGGGGCATTAAAGTCATACATGTATGTAGATGACCTCTGTATTATGGCCGAAGGAAACAGCTATGAGGAAAATGTAGAAAGGTTATAGGAGTACTGTAAAGGCCAGTTACAGAGAGCACTGCATCAGTTAAAGCTATCACTATCCAAGGGAAAAACAGAACTTTAACATGTCAGCCCAGGAACCCAAGAGACAAAAGCAGTCATCATAGTACAAGGAAGCGTGTACAAACACCAAGAAAAAGTCAGTTACCTCGGCATAATCCTGGACTAGAAAGAAGGAAACCTCCACCACTGCCAACACAGAGTCCGAAGCGCCTAGGCAGTAATGGTAAGTATAGCAAGACTCTCGTCAGGAGGTAAAGGGCTCAACCTAGCAATGTCCATCAAACTAGTTAAAGCGGTAGTCTTATCCTCCCTTCTCTACAGCGCAGTCACCTTCCACCCCTATAATGTTACAGACAAACCCCTGAGAACACTGGACACTACAATCGCTGCAGCCACAAAGTGGGTATGCGGAATGCTCAGGAGCACCAACAACAAACCCCTAGTGGAAGCACGAATCTAGCTAGCAAACCTCTAAATATGCAGATACTAAGTAAACTATATAGCCAGATTGTTAACTATTGGCCCAGAGCACCCTAACTATCATAGAATGCCACCAATGCTGGGGCGAAACAGAACATAACCAAAGTCTCCAAAGGCCCCAATGTGGAAGGTAGAACCAGAAGGATAACACTCTAGGAAATGCATACTTCAGTTAGATGTGATAATTAACACCATTAGAGAAGATCTTAGAACCAACACACTGTCCAGATATCAGCTCCCCCCCCCCTCCCAACCCTGGCCCATAGCAACAGCAGGAAGACCAACTGTAGAACCCTTCCTAGAGAGTAAAGAAAAGGCCATAGAAGAGTACCCTAATGTGTGCCCATCAAACTAGCTTACCCTGTACACCAACATGTCCTAAGTAGGAAAGGGCAGCCAAGTAGGAAATGCAGTGGTCGCCTACCTCAACGGTAAACAGATAGGCAGAAAATCGAAAACCCTTGGCAGCGGAATATATGTATTCAACGGCAAACTGGATGCCATCCTTAAAGCCTTCATTATAGCGACAAAACTAAAAGAAAAAAGAAGCTTCAAGTCAGTCAAGATCTACACCGACAACTAGGCAGCAATCACGGCAGCTGCCAACCTGTACCTGAGTCCTACCTAGTACATCGCAGCAAAAATCTTCGAAGCAAACCAAACACTCCTAGACCAGAGCATATGCACTTCCATAGCCTAGGTCCCAGCATACAAAGGAATAGAAGGAAATGAAAAAGCTGACAAAATCTCTAAAGCAAAGTCCAAGAAACCCGAAGTGAGGCATGAAAAGGGTGCAAACAAAAGCAAGAAAAAAGTGATCACCAGAAGCTACATCTAGACTAAAACAAAAAAGAGCCCCTGGAAACTCTTCGAATCATTCGCAGGAAAGCTAATCCTGAAAAAAGGAGACCCATACACCACCCTGGACAAGTACACAGTAGCCAGAGCTTCCAATTTTGCACTGGACGAGCATACATACCTAATCTCCTCTACTACAACTGAGAACAGAACATCTGTATCTGCAGTGAAAAACAAAGCGTAGAATACTACATCATCCACTGCAAATCCCCAACCCTATGGTGAGCCCTAATCAAAAACCATTCCCTAAATAACATACTTTACCAGAACTCAGAACTATGGACTGAACTCGTCGAAAAAGGACTTGGAAAACCCCCCAGACCACCGCCCAATCCCCCCAAGGTAGTGGTAGCTGTAAGAGGTAGAATAAAACCGGTGTAAGAGATGGAGAGTGCACAGGGTTTTTGTTTCAAAAGAGGATGGACTTTGGTTATTTTTCTTCTTTGTCTTTTTCTTTTCTCTTTTTTCTTTCTCTCTTTCTATTTCTTTCTTTATGCTTTCTTTTTCAGGCATGAGTCAGTGGTGGATCATCCTGTTTTCTCTGGTTACGTTCTTGCTTTTAATTAAGTGTAAATGCCCTACTGCAGGAAATTGGGATGTAAAATAACAGTAATAGGAAAATCATAAAAGTCATGCTCTTTATCTTGCTATATGAAGGTTTACCTTGATGGCACTTAGTGATGTATTGCTCCTTCTATTAGTTGCAATTCAATTAAGTTCATACAAGTACCTGCCCTGCTAAATAGTGTAACTGATGGGAAAAGAGTATATACACTCTTTGTCTTTACCAGGCTCCCCTATAACCTGAACCAATACAGACTACAAGTACATGTAAGTGCTCCCCCCCACAGATCCCAATCTTGTACTCCAATCTCTTCCTCCTCAGTCCTTAGTCAGTGCAGTTCATGTAGACCATGGGTATATACAGTTGAATGGTTAGATGACTCTATCATGGATAGATATCCCACGGAGGGACTATCTATACCATCTCCTTTATACATCTCTCCTTTTTCCTTATCTCCATTATCTAGTAATGGTGGACTATTGGAGGAGGAAATGGCTTTTCATACTTTCTCTGATCTCTCACTTTAGCCCTCTATTTTTCCTGATTTGATTTTGCATGGGTGGTTTTTGTAAGAAAGAGGAGGACAACTTTTAGGTACACCATAGTCTTTGACTTCATGTAGATTCTTTTGTAAACACGAGTTTAGAAAATGAAAAATGAGTAATCAACATCATCTTTGTCTTTACCATATGAATGGTTACCCTAATAGCACTAAAGCAATATATTGCTCCCTCTCTAAGTTATGCCATGTAATTGAGTTTATACAAGAGCTGCCCTACTATAGAGTGTGACCGATGGGATAAGAGTATGTATACTCTTTGTCTTTAAAATAGGGAATAGAGTTTCCATACTCTTTGTCTTTTCCTTCCTTTCTTCTTTAGCTTCAAGACTAGCTTTGAGTCTTAAGAATATATTCTCCTTATCTTTGTAACTTCACTTCTTTACATTTTATCTCTTAGTAGATATAGGAAAGTTCTCATTCAGTTAAGAAGAATAAGGTGAGATATCTGAGTTCACTAAGTAATACTTATAGCTTCATACCTGTCAGGACTTTACCCAGCTATTCTACCTCTTAGGATATATACCATTAACACTATATTCTTAAGTTATAGATAGTAATGATCAACCCATGGCTGATCCCTAAACCACTCTTACCCTTTTCGATAGCAAGATACTTGAATACCTAAGATAACCTAGCTTAACTAGAACAAGAGCCTCATCCCTCATTCATAACACCATCAACCTCAGCTCTGAGGAAATCGCATTTATGGAGTAACACCAGTCTAAAGTATAGGTATTCTTTGTAGAGCTGGATATAACCTTCCTACAGGCTAGAGACTTCATTAGAGAAGATGCATATGCTCAAATCAAGGAGCAACTCTTCAGTGATTTCCTGAAGTAGAAAGAAGAAATCTAAGGAATCCTCTATTCCACCATCTAGGCCTACTAGGATATAGGTAAAAGACTTCCTCCTATCCTAATCTTCTTTCCCTGAATAACCACTGATATCCTCCTTACCTACATGTAGTAACTCAAGGAGCAGAAGGAGCTCAACAACTTCTAGAAGGCTAAAATTAGGGAAGAAATCTAGGCCTCACTTGGGAAGGACTTCGCTAACCTGAAATATGAAAATGATAGGTTGACAAGAGAGTTATAGGTAGCCAAATCATACCTAATTGTCATTTATGATGTGAAAGGTGACTCTAAGTACATCAAATACTTGGAGAAGGAAAATACAGATATAGAGAGTAGGATGTAGAGGATAGAAAGAGCATGGGGCGAGGAAGCAAGGGCCCAGTTAATCAATACTGAGGCTCTATCCCATTGCCCTAGAATAAAACGCTGAGTAGTAGTAGGTACTAATAAGTGTGACGGTGGTGGAGGCAACTAGGACTTGTCTCTAAGGGGTCTACTTGGGTATCAACGAAAGACAGCATATCTGGCATTAACCTTTAAGGTTCAAGTACCCTGGTAGTCCTGAGGAAGGTAATCAACGGTTTAACCTGAGGTCGGCATAAGCTAGTCTACGGACTCCTCAGCCTGTTGCCGTGTCTACCCGCGTACCTTTTGGTATGCTCAGGTGTTCACACTTGAACCCCAAAAGGTAGTTCACCTTAAACCCGAAATGGGAGCCAACGAACCTAGTCATATCCTCTTAATTGAGTGGCGACGTCCCGGTTCCTGGCATTTAAATCACTTTGGGAAAGTAGATAAGGATAGAAAGAGCAAGCCTAAACCAGGCTATGTGGATACAAGTTCTTGAGGAAGACATGGTAAAAGCTAAGGCTAAGTAGACTATAGTAGAAGACTAGGTGAAGGAAAACCATGAGATCCTGGCTCAATTCAAAGAAGCCCAGGATGATGCTACCCTGTCCAAAGCTTAATTAGAGAAAATGAGGGTTCTGTATCAGTCAGACCTATTCCCCTTGGAATTGTAAGGACTAGTAGAGAAGCAGCCTTACCTTAGGAGGAGGTCCAAGGTAGTCAGTAACCTGGTAGGACTCTTTAAGAACTCAGGGTCCTATTACATCTAAAGGAACTCCCTAAGACTGGGACCTTCAGAAGCTGTTCCTTATCCCAGTGCACCAGTTCCCCTGGCACCTACCCTATTAAAGCCTACAGCTTAGGGCATCACCTTAGAAGATGTCTAAAGAATAGTTAATACTGATTTAGATAGGCAAGCCATGAGAGGAAGCACAGCAGTACCCCCTCTACCTCAGCTGAAGATCAACTTTAAAGGGCCTAGACTAGCCTAACTGGACACATTTTCAGGGAAGGTAGAAGATATCATAAAAATGCAGTTATAATACAACACCTATTTTGTGCTACAAGTATATACCTTTCCCATAGACCTGGTCAAGATCCAGTTCACCTCAACCCTCTTTCCTATATCAGCCTTAAGCTGGTAGAGGGTAAACCAAATAAGGTAAACTACCCCTACTGTGGGATGGGTAGACTTTCTTGAAGCCCTCTATATGAGTTTTGGTGCTTACTCCCTTAAGCCTAAGTATACCTCTCTCCTTATCAAGGCCAAACAGATGAGACCTCTCCTGGACTACATCATATACATGAAAATGATCAATGATGTAGTAGGATACCTAGACAGCATTTTTAAGGACTGGGTTAACCAGAGCCTCTACAAGAAACTGTGCATAGTAATTACCATAAACTACTATGAAGGCTACTAAACCACTGCAGACTGGTTTAAGAGAGTCATATCAGTAGGCCAGCAGATTAAGGAGGTTGCTAGGTTAGTAGGAAAGGACTCCTAGAAGTCTGGACAAAAGAAGGCTGATCCAAAGGCCAAACCCCCTTTATACCTGAGCAACTAACTCCATAAGGATAAGAATAAAGTAGCTGACAAGAAAGCAAATATGTTAGCAAAACTCTCTGAACTCATAGGACAAGAGTTGAAGTAGGCCTAGGATAATAAGGCTTACACCTAATATGGATAAACCAACCATTAGGTAAAAACATACTACCATAAGTACAAGGTCGAAATTCCCTAGCTAAAGGTAAGACACTTAAGAAAGAGGGGAAGAGACGATGCTGAGGAGAAGGCTAGTGAGTCTAGTAAGAAAGCTAAAGATTGAGTAAGCCTATAAGATGATCGAATTACCTAACACCTAGCAGGAGGGAGAACATATTCTAATAGTTTGAAGAGCTAATAAGTATACACCAATACCCTTTTCCTTTATTCTGAAACTTTCCAGAAAAGGTGGAGGAGCAATGTAATTTCTTGCTTTTGGAACCAGTATTTAAATGGGTTTTTCTTATTCCATTGTTCTTATTATATGGGCCACCAGTATTGAGGCTTCTACTTTTGGTTATAATTTATAATACCATAATCATGACTTATACCCCTTAAGTATACGAATCTCCTTCCTTCATGATACCATGAATTTCCTTTTAGAGTTTCTTTATATATCTCTTTGTTTATCTCAGGATAGCCTTAAGGCTGAAACATATAGGTCATGTAATAAACTACCTTTTTCTACTCATACCTAGCCTATTTCTATGTCAAATCAAGTACTCTTAAAGCCTCTGATACCCATATTCCTCATTTAAGTTTATTGTATAGTAGTGTCTGATGACAATATTCCTAGGAGAGATTAGGGATCATATCTGCTTACATTATATCTTATTCTATTTCTGTCTGTACAAACCAAGAAGGCCCTAAACAGGGCAAGTATGTGAAGGTACATATTACCTTATAGTGGTGGAATAATGAAGTAGAACGTATTAGGAAATATTGCCTCTCTACTATAGCAAAACTCGACAATGGAGTATTAGGAGCCCTGTTATCAGATAGGCTCCTAGTGCTGAAGAAAAAGAGGTTAGTTCCAGTCAATGTATATGCGTATGATAGCTCCTGTAAGTAAGAGTGGTATTACACCCTAAAGCTCTAAATGTAGGTTCTCATTCACAAAGAGAACATTGACTTCAACATTGCGCCCACTCTAGAGGACATTGACATTTACCTTCTAGTCAAGTAGTTCCAAGACCATGAACTGCTTATTGATTATGATAAGGTGGAGCTAGTAGGGTTTCCTAGTGAGAAGTGCAAGAAGCATCTACTAGCACTATAGGTTTAGTTAGTTTCAGCCCTAGAGCTCTTGTAAGATGAAGATTTATATACCAATGATGCTGTGAGAGGCTCAGGCCTATTGGGGTCAGTAGATACCCTAATTAGCATGACAGAAATATAGAGGTACTACTCTACTATAACTAGACTTCCTATGTATGAATTTGCTAAAGTCTTTATCTAATCCTCCTCTTCCATTGACCCTTCTCCTTAAACCTCAGAGAAGTAGGAACAACCATATCTAGTAGTCTTCTCTGAATAGTTGGCATCATAACTATACTAACACCAACCTTGGGACTGCAAACTATATATGAACGAAGGAACCTCCCTATCATGGGGCCCCATTTTTAAGCTATCAGAAACTGAGCTGAAAGTACTCAGGGAATATCTAGATTGTATGCTATAAGAAGGAAAGATCTAGCCTTCTAAATCTTTTGCTGGGGCTTCTATCCTCTTTGTTAAAAAGGCAGATAGCTCCTTGCACCTTTGCATAAATTATCATAGCCTCAACAAATTCTTTATCCAAGATTAGTACCCTCTTCCCCTTATGGGGGAACTTTATAATCGTATCAGCAAAGCTGAAAAGTTTACCAAACTAGATCTCAAAAATAGCTATAATATAATCTGAATTGCGAAGGGCTACAAATGAAAAACAGTATTCTACATGAGATATATGCAGTTCAAATACCTGGTAATGCTATTTAAAGTCGGCAATACCCCTGCAGTGTTCTAAGAGATGATAAATACCATATTCTGAGACCTCTTAGATCGGGGTATTATTATCTATCAAGATGACATCCTTATCTATACTGAGATAGTATAGGAACATGATCGCCTAGTATGTAAAGTTCTGAAATATCTAGACTAGCACCAGCTAGTACTAAAACCAATGAAGTATATCTAGGCAGTTCACAGCATAGAGTTTCTAGGCTTCATCATCTTAACCACCAGAATCTCCATACCTGAAGATAAAGTATAGATAATTAAGGACTAGCCAACTCTAAAAATAGTCACTGAAGTTTGTTTGTTTCTGGCATTTGCAAACTTCTACCACATCTTCATTATTAATTTCTCAAAGAAGGTAGCACCCCTAATAGACCTCACTAAGGACAAAACTCCCTAGACCTAGGGGCCTAAGCAATAGCAGGCCTTCAATTTCCTTCATAACTCCTTTACCTCAGGACTAATCCTTACCTACTAGAACTCCTCCTTACCTCTTTTTGCAAAGACTGATGTAAGTGACTTCACTATTAGTAGAGTTCTCTTATACTAGACTAATAATCTATACCATATAGCATTTCATTCCTATAAAATGTTACCCTTAGAAATGAACTATAAAATCTATGACATGGAGATACTAGCAATAGTTGATTATCTCTATTACCAGTAGAGACATTGGTGTGAAGGAGCCCAATATCTAGTCCTTGTCCTTACTGACCATAAAAATTTAGAGTACTTCACAACTACTACAGTACTCTCTATGCAGCAAACCAGATTGATGGAGAAGCTTAGGAGCATCAACTATAAGATCATATATACTACCCCAGGACAAAAAACACCAAGGCAGATCCCCTGTCTAGATGTGGAGACCAACTCTATATAGAGGGGGCACCTGAACCTAAAGTTCTATTCCTGAAACCTAGACAATATATTATGGCCTCTGAATGAGCAAACTATATGTTCAAGCTAGAATTCATAGAAGAACTGAGGATGGAATTAGCTAAGGACCCTGAAACCTAGGAGTTGATAAGCAGAGTACCTCATAACTATGAGGTACGAGATAGCCTGCTTATATTCAATAACTTGTGGTTTGTCCCCTCATCCCTTTACACTAAGGTACTTGACTCTAGGCATGATCATCCCTCAGTAGGCTATATTGGAAGAGACAAAATATTCAAATTATTTATATAGGACTTCTACTGGCATATGCTTCTGAAGGATATTGTACAATATATCATGTCCTGTGACCAGTATCAACTGAATAAGGTAAGGAGATATAAGATCTATAGGCAGCTCCTACCCTTGGAAGTCCCTTATAAACTGTGGGAATCAATCTCTATAGATTTCATCATACACCTTCCCTCCTTAGATAGCTACAATCAAATTTAGGTATTACTCAATCGGTTCACAAAGATGGCACATTTTATTCCTTGGCATACAAATGTCGACTCCAAGGAATTAGCAAGTATCTTTATCACCTAGATCTAGAAGTATCATGGCCTTCTATCTAGTATAGTAAGTGACTAGGACCCTAAGTTCTGAGCTTGGTGGAAAATCACAATGGGGTATCTCAAAATTAAGCTCTTGATGTCTATAGCTAATCACCCTATAAATGGATAGGTAAACAGAATACCTGAACCAGATCTTGGAAGCCTACTTTTAGAATTATATAACATTTGATCAATCTCACTAGTCACTCCTCCTTCCCTTGGCTGAGTTTGCATATAAAAACTCAGTCTCCTCCAGCACTAACTAAACTCCCTTTTTAGCTAACTACAGATATTATCTATGTCTGGATGTAGTTAGCACCATCAAGTTCTACTAAGGATCTAAGACTTTGAGCAAAACTGGTAGGAAATTCATCAATGACTCCTCACTGTCCAGAAGTGCATAGTCCTATGGTATAACAAAAAGTATGTGGCCTTCCTAGAACAAAACCCTAGCAACTTTGTCCTACTCTAAAGAGATAACCTACTAACCTAAAAATAGTCCAGAAAACTCAATGCTAAGTATGCAGGCCTATTCCAAGTTATTTCCAAGGTGGGTCTATGAGCATACAAGCTTAAACTCCCCTATACATAGAAGATACACCCTGTCTTCTACATCTCATAGTTGGAACCCTATAAAACCTCAGAACAATACCCTAGGGCTGCTCCTCTAACACTGTAAGATGATGATGGTATTCTAGCCTACTTTGTCAAGTAAATCACCAAGTGCTACTTTAAGATGAAGGGAAAGCATCTTGAGTACTATGTACTTTAGGAAGGATACTTGGAAGTGCAGGCTTTTTGGGAACTGCTAGAGAACTCACTTGTCAATAGGGAACCCATCGATTAGCTGGTTAATTTCTGAAGCAAGCACCCAACCACTAAAGTGATAGCAAAAAGGCCTAAGGAGGCTCTACCTGTAAAGTGAAGGAGAGTAATTTGAGTAAGTATAATCTCTCCCCTACTCAATTGTTAACTGAGACTGGCAAGAAAAACTGGAGGTTGCATAGATAAACACCTTAGTGATAACATCAATATGGGATGTAGACTACTCCTTTTCACAGATTCACTCGAAATCCTTAAGAGTGTCAGAGGGATTTTGAAGTATATAGACTGGCTTATATCTTATATGTAATGAGGGCATTGCACCTTAGAAGGGGCATAGTATTATAGTTCCACCATACTACAGACTAGTACAATGATAGACTAGTACCCAGAATACACCCAGTAAGTGTTATCCCTATTATAGCTACCAGGCCCTACCTGACTCATATGGCTCTACCTTGTAAGTCTTACATATGATATATCTAGTGTACTGCTATGGAGTGATGTCCTATGGCTAGTAATATCCATATGACTATATGTGATCAGAATAACAGCATATCATGCAAGGACTTAGTCACCCTTGTAGAATATGTGGCCTAACTGATAGAGCTAGTCATTGTGAGAGGATATGATACATCTGCAGTCATGGTGATCTATTACTCATATATTGCTAATCATTGCCTGTATAAGATACAGACTTTTCTAGGCTATGCAAGAATAGTTATTAGTGATTGAACTGTTAATCATAAATGATCTATTGGGTTCTATTTCCTTCTATTTCCTTAGTTATCTATAAGTCATTTCTTTAGATGGAATTAGTATTTAAAGGTAGGATGGTTCACACTCTTTATCACTGTATGAAGGGTTACCCTGATGGTGCTTAGCGAGATTGTTCCTGTATTATGTGACTATATCATATGCTCTTAATTGAGTGCGACGCCCTGTCCATATATCAGTGAACCAAGGGAGGACAAGTAAAGTCACACTCTTTATCTCTTTATCTCAGGCTATATAAAGGGTTACCCTGATACTGCTTAGCACTGTATCACTCCTTCTCTTAGTTAGGCCATTTGATTAAGTTCGTACCTAGTCCTACCCTGCTAGAGAGTTTGACTGATGGGAAAAGAGTATACATACTCTTTATCTCTCTTGCAGGTGATACACCATAGTTGTTAACTGCATGTGGATACTGCTATTTATATTCAATACTATAGGCAGAGAGTCTATAAAGTTTATAGCCTTACATAGTCAAAATAGAACTAAATAATCATCATATTTATCTCTCTTATATCCTGCTTGCCTCATTCCATACCATGAATTTTTAGTTAGTCATAGGTTTTGTAGCATAAGCCAGTTTTCCCTGACTGTGTAAGGTTGCATAATTACTTGTTCAGTCCTTATAATATGACTAATAACATCAATAACAATATGAAGGATTACTTTAACAGCGCTTAGCGATGTATTGCTCCTTCTCTTAGTTAGGCTATTTAATTAATTTCATACAAGTTGCTACCCTATGAGAGAGTGTAACAGATAGGAAAAGAGTATGCATGCTCTTTGTCTTGCCATATAAAGGGTTACCCTGACAGCACTTAGTGATGTATCACTCCTTCTCTTAGTTAAGCTATTCGATTAAGTTTATACAAGTTACTACCCTACTAGAGAGTGTAACCGATAGGAAAAGATTATATACACTCTTTGTCTTTAGGCTCCTTAAGAATCTTTATAACCCCCCTACCTTAGGGTGAAGGTCCTCCTCACTATCCTATACATTGGGCTAGTCTTTTCTATTTTGTAGCACATGATGACTATCTTAGATGCTACAGAAATGCTACACCTTTCTTACCATGCAAAACACAGCTTAGTGAGGCACTTTACTCATGATAATACTTGAGATACATCATCATCCTATTCAATGACTGTATAAGACCTAACCATGTTAAGTGAGTGGGTAGAGCAGTTACATATGGTTGACCCTGGTTCAAGTAAAATTGCAGTAAAGGATTGTACTGCCATACTATGTTACTTAAGTGAGCCCCTAACCATGAATTACCACTACACAATACTCTCAGAGTTCCTAGGAGGGGTGCTTATACCCATATAGAGTGATTGCATTGTAATCCCATGTGGTCACAGTAAGTAACCGTCCTTCTCCTTTTATCACAATGGGTGGCCATCCTTTCTCTTTCTCTTTTTCTTTTTCTTTTCAACTTAAGTAACTGGATTACCTTCAAGATAGTTCCAAGGAGGGTAATCAGTAATTTAACCTATTAGGCTTCTGGTAATAGTATCAGGACATCGACCCCTCAATAGTCTATTATCATATCTATTAGTTTAGGTTTATAGTTGGGGGAGGCAGAGGATTTCTTTTGTTTAAAGGGTAATGCACATGGTAGGAGCAGAGGATTTCCTTAATTTTTAGCCATGTTACTCACTTTATTTCCTCTTTTCATAGCTAGGCTATTATATTAAGTTAGTATATTTTGCTATCCTACTATGGGAAGAGTGTAGATAGCTTATTAGCTTAGGGAATAGAGTGTTCATGCTGTTTATCTTAGGGTGAGGATAGTCTAGTGGTATGGCCATCCTGGTGTCATTGTGTAGTAACATGCAATATCATGGGTTCAAATCCCACTCGCCTTATTCTATACCATAAATTACCAGTTGGTCATAGGTTTTATACCGTAAGTGAGTTTCCCCTGACCATGCAAGGTTGCCTAATTACTAGTTCAGTCCTTGTAAGCAAATGTGACTGATGACCTTAATGGCCATATAAAGGCTTACCCTGATAGCGCTTAAGTGATGTATCATTCCCTTTCTTAGTTAGGCTATTTGATTAAGTTCATACAAGTGCCACCCTGCTAGAGAGTATGACCAATAGGAAAAGAGTATTTATACTCTTTATCTTAGACAACTTGCTGGAGGAAAAAGTGTATTTAAATTAGGGAATAGAGGTTACATGGTCTTTGTCTTCAGGCTTCTTAAGAATCTCTATAACCCCCTTACCTTAGGGTGAAGGTCCTCCTCATTAGCCTATACATTGGGCCAGTTTTTTCTGTTTTTCAAAGTATATGATGATCACCTCAGATGCTCTAGAATACCTCATATCTTTCTGACCATGCAAACTATAGGTTAGTGAGACACTTCACTCATGATAATACCTAAGATATATCATTGTCCAACTTAGTATCTGTCTAATACCTAACTATGCTAAATGAGTAGATAGAGTAGGAACCCATGGTCAACCCCACTCTAAGCAACATTGTAGTATAGGATTGTACTGCCATACCATAGCACTTAAGTGAGCCTCCAACTATGAAGTACCACTATAGGATGCTCTGAGAGATCCTAGGAGGGGTGCTTATGCCCTCTTGAGCAATCGCACATCACAAATGACTACACAATGAATAGATGTGACTGTTATACTTCCTAGAAAAAAGTTGTGAGTGAAAGCTATAGAGGATTTCCTTTGATTTTTTAGAGGGTAATACAAATGGCAGGAGTGGAGGATTTCTTCTTTATAGTACAGATGACTGTACCAAGTAGTCTACCTAGGTACTACGGTATATGCATATATTGTTCCAAGTCAACTAGAAGGTATGTTAGAACCTGTGATCAACCTTTAAGCTACAGAAACATGTGATGAGTGTTGTCACCACTGAGGTATGACTAAGTAAGGTAGGGCATTGACAACACAATATACATATGATTGGACATATGTAATGGATGATATAACTTATCACCCTGATCTCATTGTGATATACTGATCAGTTGCATTGTTGGAGGACAGGACTTGAGGAGTTTATTCTCTGAAAAGTCCAAAATGGTCATGCTAAACCTTTCTCTAATTCTCTGATCATGAAACTGATCTCCATCTAGGGAATTGTAAAAGAATATGGGAATTGTGATGAAATGTTTCTACAGGGTTTATTTCATTTGTAAAAATTCTCTGTAGCTACTTAGTCGAGAATGGGTATTTAAGAGGGAGCAGATGAGCAATATATTTTGTTTCTTCTTCTCTCTCTAGCCATCATCTTAAGTCTTGTACCATCTTTGAGCCTTAAGAATATATTTTGCTTTCTCTTGATAAATTCTCTATCTCCTCTTAACTCTTCGATAAAGGTAGAAAACACAAGCAGTTCTAGCTTACTAGATTAGATATTAGTTCACTTAGTAAGATCCTCTTGTAAAGCTTCTTGTGCCTATACCCATGTCTATATTGTCAATGAGTCTCCTATTACACTATATTCTTATCGAGATGGCTTCTCAAGATATCAAAATTACTGAAGTAACTACTGCCTCAGTACTGGTTATGGGAAATAGTCTCACTAGGCCTTCTTACCCTGGTTAAGCTACATGCTATTCCACTTCCTCTACTAGGACCCATGAGATTACCTTTTTACCAGGGGAATTAGAATATGTAAGAACCTATCAAGAAGTGATCCTTGGGGAATATAATAAGACCCTTAAGGCCATTGTTGATGGAAGGGATTTTTTGGGTGAAAATGTTTTTAAAGTAGCAAAATAAGATCTTGATACTGCATTCCTAAAGCAAAGAAATGATATTGCTACTATTCTCTACTCCATGCCCAAAGCCTATTAGGAGAGTAAGCAAAAGCTCCTGTCCATGATAGTAGCCTTCCCCCCTACTATCACCATCTATCTACTCCAAGCAATTGAGCAGATTCAAAAGGAATGGGAATAGTCTATGAATTGTATAG
This sequence comes from Phymatotrichopsis omnivora, assembly GCA_016880775.1. Taxonomy (NCBI): domain Eukaryota; kingdom Fungi; phylum Ascomycota; class Pezizomycetes; order Pezizales; family Rhizinaceae; genus Phymatotrichopsis; species Phymatotrichopsis omnivora. The sequence continues at coordinate 4,114 of JABYPW010000339.1, read as the reverse complement.
CTGAGATAAATACAGCTCATAGTGCTAAGGTATACCAGCTAGAAGCAGACCTCTTCAACACTCAGTAAAAGTTGACAGATGTCAACTAGAAAAGGTTTGAAAGTGATGAGAAGCCCTCACAACTTCTAGCCCTATAGATCGAGCTTGACTTGATTAGATATATACTTAAGACAGAGAAGGAAACTACACTCCTCCTGTAGTCATAGCTTGTAAAAGCCTAGGAGGAAGTCCTTCACTTGGAAGCTCAGAAGGAAGCTACCACCTCTCATACATCTAAAAGAAGAGGAGAAGTCAAGGCTCTAGAAAAGAAAATTACTAAGTTAGAAGCTGACCTTAAGAATATAGGGAGAAGTTTAGGCAGAGGAAGTAGCCATCATTATCTCCTAATCCTCCTCCCCTAGAAAGTGTCTCCTCAATTAGCTTCCTATCTGACCATAACCTATTCTATTACTTACTACCTATATATCCCTGAGGATCTGCACCTCCTCAGGGACCCTCTAAAGTTCAGGACTTCACCTCTTTTATTCTGTAGAGACCTTACCTGAGCCTATCCTAGTGCCATAGCTATAGGGCCTGACTGCTAAAGATATTGAGGTGATAGTGTCCTCAATCCTGGTAAGATAGATACCAGTACCTTAGGATCAGCCTCTAGTCCCACCTGTTCCTCCTGCTCTACAGTCATACTACTCTAGCACTGTGCCTCCACCACTATTACTGACTCCCTTCAAGGGACCTAAGCCAAGTGATATAACTAAGTTTAGTGAGAAGTTAGAGGAGATCAAGAAATTCCTCATATAGTGTAAAACCTACTTCAATCTCTAGGCTCACACCTTCCCACAGGATTGGGTAAAGGTGATATTCATGTCGACATTCTTCACTGGCTAGGTAATAGCCTGGTAGTAGTCCTCCTATACAGCATAGACCTGTCCCACAGTAATCTGGTCCGTTTTCAAGGAAGCCATAAAGGCTCACTTTACGCTGTAACTCTTGAGACCTATAGCCCTTAGGGAAATGGTTAATACTAGACAAACCAAAGGGATCCTAGAATATATCATTAGGATGAGAACCTTAAACTAAAGGGTGATATATCCTCTATAAATCTTTGTCCAATGGCTAGCAAGGGGCCTTAAGAAGGAGTTAAGACAAGATATGGCCCTACAGGGTAAGGATCTCTCCCCTTCTAAATGGGAGTTAAAGCTCATCCAGGTAGGATTAGCTATAGAAGATGCTGAGGTAGGTATTACTAAGGCCTAAGAAGGCTAGCTATCTTACCCAAAGCCTGACTAGCCTACTTACCAGAAACTGGGTCAAAAAGAGAAGTAACTATCTAGTAATACCTAGAATACTAAGCTTCCCTACATCACTGGAAAGGAACTAGAGTAGGCTAAGAAGAATTCAGCATGTTAAAAGTGCCTTTACACCTCATATAAAACAGGAGAGTACTTTGTTAAGGGCAAAAATACTATTCCCTAGCTGAACACAAAAAGGGCATATAAGCAAAAAGCTTCTCTAGAGCTTCAAGAGGATGAGAGTTCCTAGGCCTTGAAAAAGAGTAAAGGAAAGGAACAGGTAAGTCAGGTAGTAGATCTCCCTGACTTATAGGAGGAGGGGGACAATATTCGTATGATTTAAAATTGTGGTATAAAATTTTTCTTTGTATTTGTTGCTTTACAAGTTTTTTGAATTACTTAGTTTTTTTTCCTTTATCAAAAGAATTGTTTGCTTTGCTTTCTTAAGTTTTGATTTCTATTAAGAACTGGTATTCCATGGTGATGAGCTATGGTTCTTGGTGGGAGGGCCTCCAGTATTGAGGCATGTATTTCTTGTTTAGTGATACTAATTCTATTTGTCTGAGGATGGCCTGAAGGCTGAAATATACTGGTTATATAACAAACTACCATTCCTTGCGAGTACTGTTATTCACCTTCCTATACCCTACAAACCTACACATTCTAATTATCCTGTCTACTGTAGTATAGTGGGCTCTAGCGATGATCTTCCTAGGAGAGATCAGGGAATGTATCCACTATGTCTGTTCTATCATCTACTAGAGAAGGCCCTATATAGGGTACATGTATTAAGGTTCTAGTGACCCTTCACTAGAAAACTCACACTCTTACAGGAACTAAAACCTATACCATTACAACAATTGCGAAGGTTAACAATGGTGTCACTGGAGTTATGATCAGTAACCATTTGCTAGTTCCGTATATGAAATAGATAGTTCCAGTAAATATTTCTACCTATGATGGTTCTTGCAAATAATAGTAGTATTACACTCCAAAGATTCAAATACAGGTCCTTAACTATCATGAACTCATCGATTATGATGTAGGCCCTACACCCCCAAATATTGATATATATATTCCTGTTAAGTGGTTCTGTGACCACGAGTCCTAAGTTGACTATGATAAGGCAGAGTTAGTCTCCTTTCCTTCAGAGAAGTATTGGAAACACCTTGTAGCACATAAGGTAGAAATGGTATCCAATTTCTCTCTCATTAGTGGTGATAACTTCGACACCAACAATCAAGTATTTAGTGGTAGATTAGTTAGGTGGGTAGACACCCTAATCAATGAAGTAGTCATTCACTGTTAGTATACAGCTATGATAAGAGCAGCTGTTTGAGAATTCTCTAATATGTTCTTGCAGGCTTCCTCTACCTCCTCTACTACTGCCTCTGAAGGGTCTAAGTAGGAACAGATCTTTCCCACTCTCTTCTCTAAATATCTGGCCTCTGCACTCTCTCCTTATAGACTACAAGATTGATATAAAAGAAGGTGTAACACCTCCCTATAGCCCTCTATAAAAGTTATCAGAAACTGAGCTCTAGGCCCTGTAGGAATACATTGCTAGGATAATGGAAGAAGGTAAAATCTGTCCCTCTATATCTCCTGCAGGAGCACATATCCTTTTTGTCAAAAAAGCTGATGTGTTACAGTAGGTATCTCTAAGGTGTTATGAAGGCTCGGTAAAGTGAAAGTGCTACTCAACAAAGAATGTATTACTTCTGTAAACTCAGATATCTCAATAGTTCTAAGTCTAGATCTACAAATATACTTTCCCAGGATGAAGAGAGAAGAAGTTGAAGATAAGAACAAATATATTCTTAAGGCTTATAGCTAGTTTCTAGACTGAAGAGAGAAGGAAAAGAAAGAACATAGACCTGACTAGGGGGGGGTAATTTATTTTTATTCTTATGGTCATATAAGTGACCATCTATAAGAATATCCTCATACAGCTATGTAAAGCTATAAAGTAATAAGGGAACATAGAGCTGACTGGGGGGGGGTAAATTCATTTTATTTTATCTTGGCAACCCTGGAGGGGTCATCTAAAAGAACCTCTATATGCAGCTATGTAAAGCTATGATGGAGGTAAAAAGACAGCCGACTTAAGGTTAGTAGTACAGTCTATGGTTTTACTAGATAAAATACAGGTTTGGTTCCTGAATCCTCCTCGCTTGTATGCAACAAAGTAAAGAAGAAATAGGGCAGGAGGTAAAGAGTGACAGGGGAAAGAAAATTCAAAAAGAAATGCGACCGGCATAAATGTGACAACCCAGTATATCAAGAGAACATTAAAACTCTAAGAAAAAAGAGAAGCCTAAGAACCCCTTTCCCATCTCCAGCGAGGCAAAGAGAAAGGAAAGAGAAGTAACAAAGGAGAAAGTACAAGCCAAACTCTCAAAACTCTTATACAAAGGGAACAATACAAGCAGAAAAGGAGATGAAATAATGAGGGGCCCTATGTCTCCATTCCCTCTTCCATCACAGCACATAGGTTCTCCACTCACTTATTACTATCAGCCAAGGCTTGTAAGTAGACAGGGCAGAGGGGATCGTTGGCTGGGTGGGCAGCATTGCAATTGGCACACTTAAGCACCATGTAATCGCATTGTCATTCACAGCATTTGAACTCTGTATTGCTATAGTAGTGTTCAAAGATGGTATGGTGTCCAGAGCACAGCTAGTAGTGGGGAGGAAAGGTGCACTTCAGTTGATGATGACCAAAGCAGTAGCAGCAGGAGCACTGGGTAGCCTTCAAGAAGGTGATGTAGGGCTTGGTCTAACGATTCTTGTAACATAGAGTTGACTTGGGGGGGGGGGGGGGA
>JABYPW010000338.1:0-28653 GCA_016880775.1 Phymatotrichopsis omnivora | reverse complement strand
ACGGTTGGGACTTCTGGGATCCGTAACGGTGTACGACACACGTTCAGGTTCTGAACGAGGCCCTAAACTTAATTCGCTCTAGCGTGTGGCTGACGAGTTACATTTTGCCACCCAAGTTCCTTACACCATTTGTTGTACTTTAAGTTTGAATACCCCTACTATTTATAGCTACTAATAGGTGGTTAATAGACTTGGCCTTCAGGAGTGCCCTAAAAATCTTTAGCATGCTATGCATATAGAAGATTAGTATACAAGCTACCTATAGTCTCTAATTGTAGAGCCTTCAAGGTAAAGAAGGCCCCCCAGTCAAAGTTCTAGGGCAATCCATTAAACACAAGGCAACAGTAAGATACCTTAGCATAATTTTTGACACTACTAAAGGATGACTTCAACACTGCCAACACTGGATAGGCTTTGCACAGAATACATTAGCCAGGATCACAAGGCTATCAACAGGAGCAAGATGACTGAAACCAGCCATGCCCCTAAGTCTTGTAAATCCCATCATCATCTCATCACTCTTCTATGGAGCAGACACTTTCTACCCCCACCTCATCACCTAAAAGGCTGTCAAAGTCCTGGAAAGCACCCTCATACCTAATATCAAGTGGGTTTACTGGATATTCAGATCAGCAAACAATAAACAAGCACTGATCAAGGCTAGGATCATACTAACCAACCTGCAAATCGAGTGCTACCAAGTAAACTACACAGCAAGACTCCTAAAAATATACAAAACCTACTAAAACTACCATTAGCTACTGCCACTCTCAGACTGAAAAATGGAAAGAAAAATCACATGAACCCCCTTGTAGAAAGCAGACCCACCAGTAAAGTGGTCTATGATAAGATAACTGTAACTTGATGTAATGCTTAGAATGATCAGAGATATAGTTGGAAACCAAACTTTTATAAACTACAAGCTCCTGTACCTAACAAGACTATAGCCTATCTCATAGGAAGGTAGGCCAAGAGTCAAACCCTTCAAAGAGAAAGAGGAAACCCTAAAAACATTCTCCAAGGAGCATGACCAGAGTGACTTGTCTATCTATGCTGATGCCTCAAAAGAGTGACTTGTCTATCTATGCTGATGCCTCAAAAGAGTGACTTGTCTATCTATGCTGATGCCTCAAAAGTAGGAAACAATATCCAAGTAGGATATGCAACGGTGGCCTACCAAGAAACAATGAAGTGCAATACATTGCCAAAGGAATGGGATGTAGATTACAAGCCTTTGATGGTGAACTAGAAGAGATCCTAAAGGCTTCTGCATAGTAGAAGAACAGTCTATGTACCAATGCCTCTCAAAAGTCACAATCTTCTCTAACTTGTAAGTGGCTATTACAGTGGCTGCCAACCCCTTCCCCTCACCTACCCAACATATAGCAAAACAAATCTTCAACACCAACCTACAGCTAGAAAGACAGGGAATCTAAACAAAGCTAGAATGGTCACCAGGACACATAGGGATCTAAGGAAATAAACAGATAGACAAACTAACCAAAGAACAGTCAAAATCCTGAACCTAAATCTACATCCTGAACCTAAATCTACATCCTGAACCTAAATCTACATCCTGAACCTAAATCTGCAAGCAGTATAGCCAAGAAAAAAGCTATCACCTGATCCTCAATCCTAGTCTAACATAAAAGAACAATTATGGAAAAAGTTTGAGGAATACACTGGGTATAAAATCCCAAACCAAGTCAACCCCCACTCCATGCTTAGCAAATATGAGGTGGCTAAAGATTTCCCTTCCAGGATAAGATAGTACTACATCCCCAACCTCCACTAGTACTATAAAGAACAGAACATCTACCTGTGCATGTGAGAATAGTCAATCGACCACTATCTCATAGAGTGCAGTACAATGTCTCAGCTAAGAAAGCTGTATGAAGGAAAGGATGCCCACTACCTACTATACTGGAACAAAGACCTCTGGAAAAAACTAGTTATGAAGGGAATATGAAAACCCCCTGGCCCTGCACTACCCCCCCTGATGGTAGTGATAGTGAAATAGAAGGAAACTGGATAGGTACAGATGGATCCTATGAAAGGACAGCTTCTTCTTCTTCTTCTTTTTTCTTTTTTCTTTTCCTACTCTCTTTTTCTCTCTTCTCCCTTTTTTCTTTTTTCTCTCCTTTTTCTTTTCTCCTTTTTCTTTTTTAGGCAGATTTCAAGTCATCTTCATTCTCCAGTTATGTATTTGCTTTTAATTAAGTGTAAATGCCCTACTAGAAGATTGGGAAAGATGTAAAATAAGTTTAAAAGGGAAAAAATATCAATCTGTAATTGTAGACCAGTGTCTACTCTCTCTGCCAGATATAACTATTGAAAGGTACTAGCCTATTCTAAACTTATTGTTAACTTAGCTTATTGAAAAAAAAGGAAGGAAATTTCTTGCTGTACCTCCTTTGAATGCAGAAAATTTTAACTGTATAAGCGAAACCTGTGCTATATAGACCCCTACCTTGATGCAGTTAACTAGACCCTTAGATAATATACTAAAGAGTATAGGGGCATAGAAGTCTGTCAGTCATATACTGGTCAGAGTTCATCTAAGTGCCTTCAGGATACTTCAAAGTTAGCAAAAGTACTGCAGGATATGTTATACAAGCTACATAGTTGATCATCATGAGGAGGTTACAAGGAAACTCTATGTTATTAGTATATTTTGTACTAGTTTCAAAATTTAATTTATGTACATGGGTTGTTGGAAAGGTGGAGTGGCAGTCCTTATCAAGGATCACTGGGTGACCACACTGCATGTAAGGAGGAAATAGAAGCTTAGCCCCCTTCCCCTTGTACTCTTTGTCTACTTCTGTTTATATAGGAGGACTTTGGTCAAATGCATGTTTTCTCCTATTGTGATAAAAATATCTTTTTTTTTCTTTTTCTTTGTTTGTTTGTCATGTCACAATTGTTTTATGTACAAGCTCTTCATACATCCTTAGATGATATTGGGTGATAAAACCTACAGCTTCCTCAAGCAGCCCCAATGTAGAAGAAAAAGCAATGATAAGAGAGTGCAGAGGCAAAAGAGTGAGGAAATAAGAGAAAGTATAGGGAAAAATAGAAAAAGATGAAGACATCCAACATGTGTAAGGGGAAGGAACAAGTCTGACAGAAACAATGAAAAAGAAGGAAGTACACTAGGACCCTATTCTTTACCCTAAGGAGGTGAACCATACAACACCTAGAAAAAGAAAAGCAATAACACTAAGTACACTGTAAAAAGGAAAAGCAATACAATTTGTCAAGAACACACCAAACAATGACTGAAGTCCTCCTATAGAATAGAAGAGATAAGAAAGGAGAGGGTAAAAGAGATGTAGGATTCCATTTCCTTCTCATATTTGGCTTAGTGACTGGGCTTCATCTTTTGTCATGGTAATGATGTAAGTAGGGCAGTATAGGTCATTATTAGCATGTGGACCATCTCAGTTAATGCATTTGAGGGTGGTATGCTCACATTGTCAGCCTTTTACCTTACTGTCAGGATTTCTAGAATTGTGCTTAGTAAGGAGATATTTTCTGGTGCAGTCCATGAAGAGGCAAGCTTCTTCACAGATTTAGCAGTTTTTGAGGTCTCTAAATATATTTTTTTGAAGGATTTGGTAAGAGCTAGGTCTAGGAGAGGAGGGGCCAGAGTTAGAGCTATATTAGAGTTGCTGGTGGTGATGGTTTCAAGTTTGTTAAATGATGTTCAATTGACTCTTGACCTCACCTGAAGAGTGGAGACAGCCTCTTGGATCTTTTTAATAGACTGTAGTAGTGTATCGGAAAGAGGTGTTAAAGAATCTTAATTGCATTGACATGACTACTACAGCTGTGACCAAATTTGCTATGCAACATCAGATGTTCTTTGATCACCTCAATAATGGCTTGGTGAAGGTGATCAGTGGTGGAATCACTGAAGCTTTTGAAAGTAGAATTATATTGCTCCAAGAGCTCAACAGAGATGTTAGGAGGGGGAGGGGAGAAGGCTTTTTGGGGGCTTGACCATTGTAGAGCTATGTCATGATAGTTGCCATGGTGTTAAGGTTTTCTAAGTTTAGTAACTGAGTGCATTGTAATGGAGAATGTTGTTGTGATGAAAATAATTTTGTTTTTGTTTTTTTTGTTTAACTCATGTTGCATTTGTTTAAGGTACAAGCTCTGCAATGCATCCTTAACAGATATGGTGTGACAAAACCTAAAACTACCCTAGACATCCCCCTAAGCAAACCCCTAGGCAAAAGAAAAGTGACAAAAAAGTGAGCATAGTAGAAAAGAGCAAAGAACTGTACGAGAAAGAGTGCAGGAAAACTAAGGAAAGAAGAAAACACCCATTACATAAGAGGGGAAAGAACAAGCCTAATAGGAACTAAGAGAGACAAAGAGTAGCACTAGGACCCTATCCTTTCACCCTGAGGAGGCAAACCTTACAACACCTAAAAAAGAAATAGGGAATATCAGGAAACACTAAGTTCAGTGTAAAAGGGAAGGGTGATTAATGCTACAAAGAAGATGAGTCATTGACCAAAGTCCTGCTAGAAAACAGAAATGAAGAGAGGAAAGAGAGTGGGGGGGATCTAGGATTCTATCTACTCTTCATGTTTGGCTCAGTCCTGGGCTTATCATCTTTGGTTGTGGCAGCAATGTAAGTTTGGCATTGGGAGTCAGTTGCAGTATGTACACTTTTGCAGTTAATGCATTCCAGGGTGTTATGTTTGCATTGTCAGCCTTTTACCTTACAGTTGGGGTTACTGCAGGAGTGCTTGGTGAGGAGATGCTTTCCAGCATAGAACTGGCAGATGGGTTGGGAAGTGTAGGGGAGCTCAATGTGACTACACTGGTTGCAGTGGGTGCACTGAGTGCTGTTGCTGAATGTGACATGCTATTCAGTCTTATTGTTTTTGTTTAGGATGGTAAGATCCTTGGTAATGTAGAAGTAGTTGTTTTGACAATAACAGTGATAACAATAGATGACACTTTGTTGCTAGGGACCTTGTCCTTGGAGGTAAGCCAGCTTGGGGATTGTATGAGTAGGAGTCTGTAGTTGAATGTCTCGATTTCCTGATGGATCTTGGACATATGGTGAAAGCTGGAGATGCCAGTGGCTTGAGTTGGGACATTATGCATGATGTAATTCTTATGCAAGAAGTTTCAGCAGAGGCCAGCAGTGTTTAGGTAGAAGTTCCTGACAGCTTCTGCTAAGGTTGCCTTGTAGGTGACTACTTACTAGGTGGTTTTGTTTTACAAAATGGAAAGAAAGGTGTTGCATAGGCCAGCTTTTCAGATGGATTAGGTTTGGTAGGCAGAGGTGGCTTTCTTAGAGACAAGTGCCTTGTTGACTTCATCTCAGACCATGATAGGGTTAAAATCAGGAATTTCTCCCTCCAGTTTAACAATTATCTCTTGTTCTTTCTTAGCTAAGATAGTTTGGGGCAGGAGTGGAGGTGGTGGCAGTGGTCTGTGTTGTAGCTGGGGCTTTGCCTTTGCAGTTCTTTTTGACAACTTTGGCCAGAAGTGGTCATGAGAATTAACTGGGGCCCATGGGACTGTGGCAGTTGGTGTCACAAGTGACACTTTGCCAGTTGTTGCAAGTTATGGTGGGTCTATAAGGAAGCATTTTTCTTCACAGCTTTGGTGGTTTTTGAGGGTTCCAACCATTTCTTTTTGACAGACTCAGGAAATGCTTGAATGGGGAGGCTGGGTCCACAGTTTGAGCCATGGTAGAGTTGTTAGCAATCACTTTATTTAAGCATTGTTTAATCAACTGTTGGCCAGCCTGAATGTCAGAGACACTCTGTTGAATCTTGTCCACAAACTAGAGGAGGATAGGAGGGTCCTATTAAAGAATTCCAATTGTATCAACATCAGTACAGTAGCTGAGGCTGAATTTGCCAGAGCACCTAGTTGCCCACCTTTGGGGTGTTCTCTAATAGCCTGGAGCAAAGCATGATGCAGGGGATCAGTGAGGAAATCACTGAAAGTTTGAAAAGCAGAATCACCTTGCTCTTCATGTGGTGGAGGAATATTAGGGGAGGTGGGATAGAGGATGACCATAACAACATACAATGATAATTTTTGTGGTGTTGAGGTTTTCTAAATTGAGTAAGTGAGTGAGTTGTAATAGAGAAGGTTGTTATGATGAAAATAACCTTCCCTTTTATCTTATACTTAGAGTTTTGGCTTCTCCCTGTTTTTTTTTTTTTCTTGTATGTAGTAAGGATTGCCTACTCAGGGTGAAAGGTCATGGTCCTGGGTGCTCTTCCTTGTTTTTTTTTTTTTTTTTTCAGCCATATGAAGGGTTACCCTGACAGCACTTAGCAAAGTTTGCTCCTGGTTGTGTGGCTATGTCATAGGGCCTTAATTGTGCCAGTATGCCCTGCCTGCATCACAGTGACCATGGGAAGCTACAATACACTTCCTTGTTTTTCTTGGTTTCTGCTGGGCCTGTTTCCTCTCCTCAGAAAATGATGGATGTCTTTGTGTTTTTCTGCTGTTCTGTATTTCTTCCCCACTTGCCTCTCTTGGTCTTTTGCTGTTCTGTCTCTTTCATCACTCTTTTTGGGTTACTTGGGGACATTTGGATTGGTTATATAATAGGTTTTGTCACCCTATAGCCAAAGAGGCTGCATGTGGAGTTTGTACCTACAAACAAATGCAATATGATTTGAACCAAAAGAAAAAAAAAAAAAGGATAAGGTGAGTGGTATCAATGACCAGAGAAAGTTACTAGTGCTTTGATTCCCCATTGATGACTCCCAACCTGTCTGATAGGATGTCCTATCATGTTTACCCCATTGTGTAAGGGCTTGCTTAACCAAGGGAACTACTGGGCATGTCTTGTATAGCGATTGCAGTAGTTTGAAAAGTAATGTAATGAGCAGTATATGAGATTAGTATGGTCCCTGTACAGTATGTCACTGGTCAGAAAGAGTGTGTTGAGGGATTGTCATATATCAACTCTGTGTACAGTGTACTGATATCTATCCAAGGGCAAAAAGGTGATAGGTAGACTACTAGGCTGGTGGGAAAAGGCAAAAAGGTGATAGGTAGACTACTAGGCTGGTGGGAAAAGAAGAGAAAAGAAGACTTATGAACATTGTGAAGGTGTCATGATAGCCCTGAAACTATTAAAAGAGAAGGCCACATTTGAATCCATATCCCTAAAGGTAGGGTGGTTTGAAGAGTGGAAGAGGCCTAGATGTTGGCATGTTTGTTATTGGTTGGCATATATAGTAAGGTATGTTATCAATTAAAAGCATTGCAGGCTTCTACATTATGACACACTTGGTTACTAAATTTAGAAAACCTCAACTCTACAACAACTATCATGACATGTCCTGATGGTGACCATTAACCCAACCCCCTCCTCATCCTCCTACTCTCATGGAGCAAACTTCCTCCATTGTTAAATTCCTGTCTGACATCCCCACAGAACCCCTTTTTGATGCAGATATATGTATGGTTGCTGATAGATGATGATGATGATGTTTCATTTTGTTTTGTAGTTTTTACAACTAGCTCTTCACTAATCTAACTACAGGGCCGTCTGCATGCAGTTCATGACTATGGCATATCACCCTGAAATAAGACAAAGGAAAAGAAAAAGAGAAAGGAAACCATGTGCTCTAGTCCTCCCTGCCCCTACTTATCCTCTTCGAAATACCTGCTCACAGCAAATGACTTAGATACATGATAAAAGAAAGTATGTTCCATCTCCTCCACCTTGAGAAACTTCCTCCACTAGTTCTAGGCGATAAGGGGACTTGTAGGTGTTGTGTTGGTGCTGGCAGGTGCAGTCACATAGGCTAAGTGAGCTGGCGATGTTGCGATTGGTGGGTTTTGTGTTTTTCACAGTTGGACATCCTGCAGGAGGGCATACATATGGTCGCAAGGTTTGAGTAGGTTTGTTTTGGTATTCCTGACTTTGTTAGTTTGGTTTCGTACTGTCACCATGGAAGGGTGATGGGGGGCATTGTTTGTGACTGTAGAGGTCACTTAGAGGTTTGTGCAATCACTCTGGGGGGCCTAGGCACCCCTCCTAGGAGCTCTGAAAGCGACCGCGGTAGGTGGTGTAGTATGTATCATGAGACCTCACTTAGGCGAAACACAGCATGGTTGCAGGGTTGACTGCGAGGGGACTCTCAACCCATCAGGCAGGCCGTCGATCGACCTACAGGACACTGTGTTGTTTCACATGAAAGGAGTGTGCTGTGTGTGCCTGTCATTGTCACACTTGGTTGGTGTTGTGTTGCAGTCTTCTCAGCCAGCTGAGGCCATGACTGGTGATAGTTTCTGCTCAAAGGAATGTGGGGGGTAGAAAGAATGTCTTGAGAAGCCTGTGGTTGCTGATAGAGGTCCTACATTACACCTTGACCAGAAATGGTTCCTGGAACCAGTACTTCACTCAGTTTATCTAGACTTCTATACCACTATCACAGCTCTACTACAGTCTATTGAAAAGATACAACAATTGGTCATTGCCCTCCAAGCTGATCAGCAGTCAATTGAACAACACATTGATGAACTGGAAACAAACCACTACTTGCAATTCAACCACAACCCAAACAGAGTCCCCTGCCCTGTCTTATCCATTTCTTGCTGAATACATCAAAAAGAAATAGTGGGAGACCTCAAAAACTGTGAAAGTTGTGAGAAGCTTGCTTTAAGAGTCAAGGACCCCACACCTTCAATCTTAACAACTGGCATTACATAACTTAGGCCACCTAATGCCACAGTCACCTGGGCCCCAGTGAATCCTCATGACCACTCCTGGACCCAGGTTGTCAAAAAGAACTGAAATGGCAAAGCTCCAGCTGCACCAAACACCACTGCCACTACCTCCACTCCTGCCCCAAAATATGTGGCTAAGCAAGAGTGAGATTATAGTTAACCTGGAGGGTGGAATCCCTGACTAACCCTATTGCAGTTTGAACACTCCATCTGCTGCCAAATCAGATCCCCAGAAAGGCTGGCCCATGCAACTTCTTCCTATCTGTTATGGAGAACACAACCTCTTAACAAGTTTTCACCTATAAAGTGACTGTCACAGAAACGTTTAGGAAGTTCTTCCCCAAACCACTGGCCTATACTGCAACTTCTTGCACAAGAAGTACATCATGTACAACATGCCTACCTAAGCTTCTGGTATCCAATTTTGAACATGTCCAAGATCCATGATGAGATTGAAACATTCAACCATGTAGCTCTTGTCACATAAACCCCCTGCTGGCATACTCCCAAGGAGAAGGTCAGTGGCAAAAAAGCATCTTCCATTGTCATTACTGTTATTGTTATCATCAACCACTTCTAGATCTCCAATTATCTTACAATCCTTAACAAAATCTGAAAGACTGAACTGTATCTCACCTTCAGCAATACCACTCAATACAGGTGCTGTAACCAATATGGTCATCACCAATTCCACTGCACTTCCCAACCAATTTGCTAGTATTTTGCCAGAAAACACCTTCCAATCATGCACACTTGAAGCTACCCTGACTGCAAGATCAAAGTCCAACAATGTGAGCATACCACCCTCAAGTGCATTGACTGTGAAGGTGCACATACTGCTAATGACCCATGCTCCCTACTTACATTATCACCATGACCAAAGATGACAAGCCTAGGGACTTCACTAAACATAAGGAAGAGATGTAATCCTAGATCACTTCCTCTCCCCTTCCTTTCTTTTCTTCCATTTCTTTTTTGTTGGTAGGACTTTGGTCAATGTTTGGTGTGTTCTTTGTAGCCTAAACTGCCTTTCTCTTTTACAGTGTACTCAGTGTTTTTGCTTTTTTCCATATTTCTTTTTCTGGGTGTTGTAACATTTGCCAGCTCAGGGTGAAGGATGGTGTCCCAATGCTGTTCTCTGTTTTTTTTTTTTTTTTTAGCCTCTGTTAGGTTCCTTCTAACTCCTTGCACATGATTGGTGTCTTTCTGGTTTGGTGTTATTCTGGCATGCTTTCTCTCTCCCCCCTTAACACTTTTGCTGCCACATGCTTCTTTCATCGATTTTTCTTCTGCCTCAGGGGTCGCTTATGGGATATGTGGTGTAGATATTGGTTTTGGCATGCAATACCTAAAGAGGATGCATGCAGAGCTTGTACTTAGAAACAATATCATGACTTAAAAAAAAAAAAAAAAAACAATGATTAAAAGCATTGACATCCTTCTCAGCTACACTTCACTTGACCCCAAAGTCAATACCAGAGGATCTATCACAATTGTATATTTTCACATGGTGATGATGATAGAGTTAAGGCAGAGTAGTCATTCCTTCATGCCTACAACTTAACTTGCTTCAACATGTCTTGTTCATGCCCTGCATAGGGGAATATATCTGTGCTGATGCTGGAATTTGGTAAGCTCTATGCTCCTTCAACCCTTCATCAAATAACAGCATGCTCAGGTTCAAGCCACTTTTGGGCTTGCATCCCTTTACCACTGCCTTCACTTGATACCACTGCCTGCACTCTTACTTTCCTTTCTCTGTTCTTTCCAACCTGGGATGTGACTAAACTCACCCTCTCTTTTCTCAATGCCTTTTGTCATACCTCAGTATTTCTCCAAGTTACTAGGAGAAGTGTTTAGTCTTCCTGGAACTTTGTTACCAAGACTTCATAATGTTACTTCCAACCTGGCATATCACTAAACTGGTTCTTCTTCTTTGTTCATTTCTTCTTCTCAAGGCAAGCAAGTACCTTTGGCACTGAACACAACAGTGTGTCAGGTGGACATCCTACTAGTGTCACTATTACTTCTTGGTGTGAACCATATATGAAGGGTTACCCTGATGGCACTTAGCGAAGTTTGCTCCTGAATGTGTGGCTATGTCATAGGGCTTTAATTGGCCAGTACGCCCTGCCCACATCACAGTGACTGAGGGAGGACACATTCTTCCTCTTCTTGGTGTGATCTAGGTTTTTGAAGTGTCTGCTCTTGGGTGTCAATCTAGATTTTTGAAGTGTCTACCTAAACTTGTTTAACTGAGTTGATGTCATTAAACTACACCTTCCTGCTTTTACATTAGTTGCTATTTGCTATTGGATCCCTTAGGATAAATGGTGTGACCTAGTGGTGTCCATAAACCCACAACCTGCTTTTTTGCTAGCTTGCCAGCACTATGTTTTGGGGGGGTTTTTCTAGCCTTTTCCTTTTTACTTATTTTTCCTGATGGGTTTTAGTTTCTTGGTTTTAGGCTCTTTGCTTGTTGTTGTTGATGACAGTAATCACAAGGGATCCAAGATTCTGATTATTGATTTTAGTATTTGAAGTGAGCTAGCAGGAGGTCATAGTGAGGGTGACACTGGAGTTGTAGCTTTCAATTTCCTGATAGAGTTGAGTCATCTGTCCTATGGTGTTGAGGTCAGTAGTAGTGGGAATACCATGGACAATATATTTCTTCTAGCTATGATTGCAGTTGATGCACTTGACTTTGCAGAACTTGCCAACAGCCTTGGTGATGATGTTTCTGAAGGAGAGGACAGAAGCAGGGGTAACAGCCTCCATTGTAGTAAGAATGAGAGTGGTGGGGTTGTTGTTGCAGCATTATTGGATACCTAAGAAGGTGGGAGCTTTGGCCTACCTAGCACTGAATTAACTTGGTCATGGATTTAGATATATGCACTTTCATCAAAGGCAGAGGGATCTTCAATTTTGATAATAATTTCAGGGTCACAGTGTGTAGGGTAGTGTGGGAGAGGAAGAGGGGTGATTGGTAGGAGGTCCTTTTGGGTGACCCTGCCACTCTTCTTTTACTGTTTTTTGGACACAACTTGGGCCCAAGTTTGAGCATCTTGGGCTTGTTGAGGAGCAGGGAGCAAGGTAGTGATAGTGGTGACAGTGCATAATTTCTAGAGATCTTTGGCAGTCACTTTTTGTTGTTTGTAAATTTCCTTGAGAGACTCAAGGACTTTAGGGGAGGGGAAAGTGGCCTCAGCCATAGTGGCTGTGGGCTTAGGAGGTGGTGGCACCAGTTGTCATTCCAGGGTTGCAACTGGGTTAGCGAGCTCAGTCTAGTTAGCAATGATGTTGGAGAGGGTCATCTGGATTATGGTCAAAGACTGTTGAATCACAAGAAGGTCTCTTCCAAAGAAAATGAATAGGCTGGTGTTATTGAAGGTTTCTTATGGCCAAAAGGCTGTCAGTATTACCTGTGAAAATGCCATTCTGAGTGGCATTGTGGGCAAGTAATTTTCTGACCTCTGAGGTAGTAAGGTCAACTTGCAACTCTTGCAAGGCTTTCACCTTTTGTAGTGCATCAGGGGAAGGGTTAAGGTTAAGGGTAGAGAGGGGGTAGAGGAGAAAGGGGGAGGAGGGGGAGGAGGGGGAGGAGGTGGAGGGGTGTAGTGTGTTTCTTGATGAGTGGACATTGCTTGAGGGTGGAGATAGAAAATTTGTGATATTGGGTTTTCAATCAAGAAATGTGTTGCAGTTGAGAAGCCTAGACAAGACAAAAGGGCAAACTCAAATATTCAACTACCTAGAGATCTATAGCTGGGCATTTACATATAATTAAGTACAAGAACATAACTGATAGGCTACACAGATACCCAATATACCCTTCATTGACTCATACTGAATAGAAAAATGCAAACAACTATGTATAAGAGCTAACACTGGGGAAAAGCAATAGCTAGGTGAACCTTGAAAAAACAAAAGAAAAACCCCCAAGTGAATATGCTACTGTAGGAAAAGTAAAGAAGAGGAGCAAAATGTGCTAAACTGCCCCTTGCCTTACAAAAAGCAGAGAAACAAGCATCCGATGTGAAACAGAAAAGATAGAAGAAAGGAAAAGATACTAAAACTCCTCCTTTCATTACAGACTTATCCTTCTTGTTGGATTGGGTGATCCTAGCCTGGATCAAGGTCATGCAGATAAAAATTTTGGTGGCTGGCCTTTCAGACAGATCAGATATGATATGTGGAGGGGGCTTCCTTCCAGACAAGAGCTTTGTTCACTTCATCTCAGATGATGATGGGGTTAAAGTCAGGGATTTCTCCCTTGAGGTTGACAATTATCTCTCATTCTCACTTCACTTGGGGTAACTTGTTGTTAGAGCAGAGGTAGTGGTGTTGTTCTATGGCATAGCTGGGGCCTTGCCTTTGCTATTCTTCTTGACAACCTTGGCCTTAAAGTGATCATAAGGGACTCACTATGCCAAGGTGACTATGGTGTTTGGTAGTGCAAGAGGCTCTTTGCGATTGAAGGTGGGGTCCATTAACAGGCATTATAGCTTTGAGAGTTTATGAGGTCTCTGACTATATCTTTTCGATAGATTTGGCAAGAGCTAGCTCAGGGAGAGCAGGGGCCACAGTTAGAGCAGTGGTGGAGTTGTGGGTGGTGATGGCTTCAAGTTTGTTGAAACATTTTTCAATTGACTGTTGGCCAGCTTGGAAAGCAGAGACAGACTGTTGAATATTTTCAATAGACTATAGGAGAGCTGGAAAAGTGGTGTTTACAAGTCCAGTTGAGCCAAGCAAAGTACTGTATCAAGTACTGTCCTTTGGAAGAACTGCATAGTTAGACCCTCAGTAATAACCACATTGGAAGCTGCAGTAAATAGGGGGTCTCTGAGGAAATCAGAGAGTGTTTCAACTGATGAGGATGCTTACCCCATGATGGCAGGACGATAAGGGGGGGTTTGGCTGAAGATGACCATGACATGTCATGACATTTGTCATGGTGTTGAGGTTTTCTAAATTTAGTAACCGATTGTGTTGTTAATAGAGAGCATTGATTATGGCTGTTCCAATAACCATGTCTGTTACATGATCAGGTCAGAATTTGGATAACATATAATGACTTAGTCACCATGATGTGGCCTACATATTGTATTGCTTTCCACTATAGAAAATAGAACTGCGGAATGAGTTCTCACATACAAAGCAATAGTCAAGGAAACTGTTAGGAAATTCTTTGGAACACCTCTGGCCTTCACCATAACTTCTTGCACCAAAAGTTCATAGTGCACAATATGCCAACCCAAGCCACTGGAGTCTCTGATTTTGATCACATGTCTAAGATGAGTGAGATCAAGACATCCTACCACACAGTCTTGCTTGCACAAATCCTACACAAGCTAGCCTCAAAGGACAAGGTTGCTAGCAAAAAAGCTTCCTCTATTGTTGTTACTATTATTGTTAATAATTACCACTTCCACATCTCCAAGGGTCTCACTATCCTAAATAAAAACAGGAAGACTGTACAGTATATCACATTCAGCAATACTTTTCAGTGTACCTACTGCAACCAGTTTAGTCTTCATCAGTTCTGCTGCCCTTCTCAGCCTATCTGCCAGTACTGCATGGGAAAGCATCTCACCAAACACACCTGCAGCAATCCTGACTGTAATGTGGAAGGCCAACAATGCAAACATACCACACCCAAATGCATAAACATTAGGAGGAGATGGAATCCTATATCCCTTCCCCTCTACTTTCTTTCCTTTCTTTCTTTTCTTCTATTTTCCAGGAGGACTTTAGTCAAGGCTTGATGTGTTCTCTGTAGCATCAGCTGCCCTTCCCTTTTACAGTGTACTTATTGCTTTTGCTTTTCCCTATTTCTTTTCCTAGGCTTTGAAAGGTTCACCACATCAGGGTGAAAGGATAGGGTCCTGCTGCTCTTCTTTGCTTCTCTTAGTTTCTGTCAGGCCTGTTCCTTCCCTTCACACATGATAAGGTATATTCCTGTTTCTTTGTTCTTTTTCACACACTCTCTCTCTGACTCCTTCACTCTCTTACTTCTGTGAACTCTTTTTCATCACTTCTTCTTATACTTCTAGGGTCACTTGGAGGATTTCTCTGGTGACTATAGATTTTAGAATGGCATATCTGTTTAGGATGCATGCAGAGCTTGTATCTAGAAACAAATGTAACATAAACAAATAAAATAAATTAGTCTCTATGATGTAATAGGCTGTCTAACTAATCAGTCTATAAGCCCATGAAGACAATTATGGTCATTCTCTCCTTGAATGTCATCCACAATCTATTTCCAAAGCATTCCTACACTTATCATGGCCCACTTCTAGTTATAATGATTAGCGAATGTCATAGGCTCCTAATTGAGTGCAACACCCCATCTGTACATAGTGTATCAAGGGAGGAATGCATTCCTCTTCCATAGTCATTCTTTGTTTCAGGTTCAGTTGGTGGACCTGTTGACAAGGTGTTTCCCCCTTATTCTCTCAGATGGAGGGGTGGACTTGCTTTTCATAAGTTTGTCAGCTGCTTCATTCACTTCATTTGCTGTAATGGCTACATGTCTGGGGACCAGGCCAGGGTTAAGGTAATGCCTTAGTTTTTTAAGCTATCATTGGCCTTGAAGATTTCTTTGGTGGCATAGCAAATGTCTCCTAGCATGGTGTTGACTACTATTAGGAGTGCTGTCTAGCTGTCGAAGAACAATGTTGCTTTTGATGTGGGGGTTTTTCATACAATGGTCTAGGTTGAGGTGGTAGGACTGTAGGATTCCTTGAAGTTCTTCATTGAAGACTTGGATTCCTGAGCATAGGGACTTGGCAGTTTTTGTCAGTTGGCCTTTGTTATTGTATAGGATTGATGCCATTCCTACTTGGGCATCTTTGGAGACCTTGGAGGCATCACTGTAGGTGTAGGACCTTGTCATGTTTTGGTATGCAGGGGAAGGTTTTTGTTTGTTATTCTTTTTCAGGGAACCTTTCCAACCTTGGTTTCTGTTCAAGGGCATGGGGCTAGGGTTGTTTGGTAGGGGAAGACTGTAATAGGAGAAGCTGCCAATTTTATCTTTGGCTGTCCAGAGGAGTGCATTAAGCTGGACCATTATTGTTTATGACTAAATAGCTGAGGTGAAGAAGATATATATCTCTAGTTAGGGGTCCTAGGTGACAGGTGTCTATTGTTTGGTCTGTCCAGGAGTGCTAGCAACCTGTAGTAGTTTGGGTGCATTTGGTCTATTGTCAGCAGCTGCACTGTGCAGTTGCCCTAGTACCTTTTTATTCAAATGTCTGCTAGGGGTATCTTGGCCTTTATTACTGCTTGATGGTTTGGGGTGGACATGAACATTCTGCAAGCTCAATTTACACTGTTTGCTAGGGTTGAGTCAAGCATCTTGAGAGCCTTTTAGGAGATTAGATTGGGGTGGAAGGTGTCAGCTCTATAGAAGAGTGATGGAATTATGACTGCATTTACCAGTTTGAGAGCCATAGTGGGTTGCAGCTACCAGGCACCAGTTGATAGGCATTTTATTCTTTGGACAGCCTCCTACATATAGGGAATCCAGTGTTGTGCATGGGATGTGATACCTTCATTTTTGTTATGATGACTCTGAGTTATCTTACTTAGTCCTGGGGTTTGATAGTTGGTGGTCAATTGTAATGTTTAGGAGTTGTTCTGATCCTGACTAGATTTGGTTAGTGGATGAAGGTACATCCTGATACTCCTATGTATGCAACTATGTCTTTTGACCTTAATTGAGTGTACATGCCCTGTCCATACAATAGTGACTGAAGGAATCCAAATTCCTGACTGGATTTGGAGTAGTTCTGTTTGTCCTTTAGAGAGCCATAAGGGTAGCCTAACAAACTGATCTCAACTTTCCCATTTCGATCACTTGCAATGTGGATAGGGCATTTATACTCGATAAGGACCAAGGACATAGTCACACATTCTAGGAGCGTCAGGTATGTATCTTCATTTGCTGTGTAGCCCAACAAGCCTGGGTCCTAGCTCTTCTTTAAAGTCCTCTAGTACTTCTACATTTTCCTTTAATGAGTCACTTCCAACCATGAGGGGGTGGGTTTACTCATTTTTATTTTTACAGTCATGTCAGTAACCATCTAAAAGAACATCCTCTCACAGCTAGTCAAAGCAGCTATATAAAGGTTATCCTAACAGCGCTTAGCAGATAAAGGTATATCCTGAAGCTCATATGTATATGACTATGTCTTTGCTCTTAATTCAGTGTACACACCCTGTCCATACAATAGTGACTGAAGGAATCCAAATATGACGGATCACCCTATATGGTTCATATATGACTTGGTAAAGATACCTCAGGCACGCTTCGCAAACGCTACTGAGTAAACTCAGATATCTCGGCTAAATGAAAGCTCAACTGGAAGATATCGTTCCTATGACAAATAGGGTAGACTTCTAGTGTAGAAGGCGAGAAAGACAAATATATTCTTTAAGGCTCGAAGATAACTCAAAGGCTTTCAAAATGGTGATCGCAGAGAAGACAAGGTAGCTATGTGCTAAAGAAGGAAGGAAGGAAAGACAATAAGACAAGGAGACTCTTTTCCCATTTTTAGACAACTATCTATATACACTTTCCTCCAGCGGGGCATCTTTTTCGCTAACTTAATAGGATGGACTAACTAAAGGAAAGGAAATAAAATGAACGTCATGGCTTTTTCCCAAAAGAAACAAACAATCCGCCGCCGACTCGCACTGAAAACTTCTAACTTCTCCTACATGGGTAAAGGCAAAACAGGGGGCTCCTCCTCTTTTCCTTACCTTCTACTCTCTCTTCTCGATGATGACTTGGGGGGGCTCGCTAGGACTTGGTCTTCCTGGTGGTTTTCCGAGGCCTTTTGCTACTAGTTTTTTCCATTTGTCCAGGTTCTTGTAGAGTAGGGACCTGAGGTTTGTTTGGGGCGGGACGTTTTTCCTGGGGCTGTGTTCTGACTCGCACTCGAGCAGGTAGTGTTCGACCGATTGGGGTGCTCCACACAGACATATGTTGTCTTCCCTATCCTAAAGTTTGAAGTTGGGGATGTATGCGTGTCTGGTTCGGAACTGGTAGGCTCTTGTCGCCATGAACCTTGGGAGGTGATCGTATTTGTCTGTGTACAGTTCTTCTTTTCCAGTGAGCTGGACCATTTTGGACTTGAGTGTTGCTCGGATTCTGCGTTTGATTGTGCTCCTAGTTATGACGTTTTTGTGTTTTCGGTTTTTCGTGGTCTGTGATTCCGAGGCCTTCTTTGCTTCTTGGTCGGCTTCCTCGTTTCCTTTGATGCCTTGGTGTGCCAGTACCCAGTCCATATTTGCTGCAACTTTCAGGTTTGTCAGGTCGGCGTTTCTTTGGAATATTTCCTTCGCCATGTGTTGGGTGTTCGAGGGGTAGGGGTTCTGGGCTGCTCCTAATGCCGCTTGGGAATCACTTAGTATGGTGAGCTTGGCGATGTTTGGGTGTTTCCTTTTGAGGTTTGTGGTCGCTTCAAAGGCTAGATGTATCGCTTCGAGTTCTCCGTCCAAGACTTGGAAACCTTGTCCTTGGCCTTTGCTGACTCTCAGGACTTCGTTATGACTGAGGTATCTGACTAACCCTATTCTGACTTGGTTTTTATCTCCTACCTTTGAGGCATCTGTGAAGATTGCTAGGTGGTCTTCTTCAAAGGTTCGGGGGAAGGTTTCGAGCTGCTCTTTCTTTTCCTTGAACTTTGCGAGATTTGGTTTGCCTGTTGTGCCTATGGGCCATACGCTTGAGGGAGGGGCAAGCTTGTTGAAAGAGAAGGGTCTTTCTCTGAGTTCTTCTTTTATGCACCAAAGCATTGCATCCATTTGTGGTATTCTTGTCATGGACCACGAGTTGGAGAACGTTACGCAGCTCCAGGTTGGTGTTCTGGGGGGCCCTGGGGCTTTTGTTTGGTCTGTCAGGTAAGTTTGGTATTCGGTCGTATATGGGGTGACAATAAGACAAGAACAGCCACGCGCTTACATATCCCATCCTTCACCTGAGCTGACAAAGAGATGACAAAGGAAATAGAAACTCAAAGAACTAAGACCTGTCTAGACCATCTCCTGGTTCCTAATCGCCGAAACCTGTAGAAGAGTCCGGAAAGGACAGGCCGCTATTAGTACTCAATTTGACTATGATCGCCTATCACCCTCTCGGGCCTCACTCCCGATTTGTGATAGTCTCTCACGATACAAGTCCGATCGCCCGATCATGACCTCATGGCTGACTAGGCCAATGTCGCATCATGCCGATAGCCAATCACATGCCTGTGGGGCTGACTTCCCATGCTTAGTCAAGGCTAATGGCAAAGCCACACCATGCCATGCCATGCCACAAGGTCATGTGACAGAGGATCGTCTCCAGAGCGCTTAACACAATGGTGAAGGGTAGAGACGGCATACTCACATGTTGACAATCTAAGTATAACCTCCATCATAGCGCATCGTCCAGGTACCTTGACACTGACCACTACCAGTGTTCATAACACCAAATTCCTACAGCTAGTCAAAGCTATGAAGTACTAAGAACTTCCAACCATGAGATGAATATCATCTACATACATGAAAATGTGAATTGCCCTGCTGTCTTGCATCAGTTCTGCTACATATATGTTGAAGAGGAGAAGGGATATATTGGGGAGCCTTGGGGGATGCCTAGTTGTATGCTCTGGTAGTTGGTTGTCAATCCTTGGTCACTGAAGGCAAGCTTTCTATTGTGAAGGAATGAGGATATCTATTGTGTTAGGTATTTCAGTATGCCATGTTCCATTAGGATTTTGATCAGTTGAAGAGTAGCAAAGGGCTAATGAGCATGACTGTGATGGTAGACTCATAATAGATGTAGATGCAAGTGTTAGCACAAGAAGCTTCACAACAGAGTATTACTGAGTGAACTCAGATATCTCAACTAGCAAGTTAGAAATGCTTGTCATTTCACTTTTATTGCAGAGTTAAGAGAACATGATAATCTTTTGTGAAGAGAAGCAAAATATATTCTTAAGGCTTTAAGATGGTACAAGACTTGAGATGAAGGCTAGAAAGAAGAAGAAGAAACATCACACATCGCTCGTCTGCTCCCTCTTAAATACCCAATTGTAACTCCGAAATATCTGAGGAATTAAACAAGGAAAGAATGCAAACAAAACATTCCATCGAACTTTTCATGATTCCCTAGAACAAGATCAAGATGCGATCAGGAATCAGTTTTTGGATCATCCATGACTTCTTGGAGGGAAAACTCCTCAAGTCATGTCCTCTGACAATACAGCCGATTGGTGTATCATGATGAGATCGAGGTGACAAGCATCATCATTGATCATGTACAACTAATCTCATTCATGTCATGTTGTCAAAGCTTCACCTCACTTATTCAGGGCTCAGTAGGGACAACACTCATCACATGGTTCTGTAGCTCACTTCAAGGGAAGAGATACTCATGGGTTCTGACATAACCTTTTCTTTGACTTAGAACTAAGTTCGGCGCATGCCCTATTACCTAGGAAGACCTTAGGTACAGTGTTCTGTAACAGTGACCATGGTGGGAACTCTTGAAACCAGTTACTAAGGAGTCTGCTCTGGCACTTTCAAGCTCTAATGAAAGCCAGTCACTGCCCTTGACTCTGTCAGGTATAAGTCAACCCTGGTAGTCCTGAGAAAGGTAATCAGTGGTTTGACCTGAGGGCAGCTTTACCTTGTCTATAGACTCCTCAACTTGTTGCCATGTCTGCCTATGTTAGTATCATACTTATACCTAGTAAGGAGCTGGACCATTACCTCTGTCATTACTAAATGGGAGGTACAAAACTTATGCCTTTGCAATTAAGTTTGTGTATGCATCCTGGTTCTGTAAGCATCAAAGGCACTTGGGGAATTCAAATGTGAGTAGGGGAGGGGGTATTGTTGAAAGTTAGGGGTTCCTATATGGCTATGATGTTGGCTTTGTTTTTGATGGCAGTTTCCATGATCAAGTAGAAGGTAGCATTTGACCTATTGCAGTTATGTTAGGAATTTTAAAGACTGGACATGGGTCTAGTCCCTACTGAACTTTTTCCTCCTAATGTGCCTCCATTATGATTAGCCAGTTATTATAGTTTTGTTGGTGATCTTTTAGATCCATTCATTCTTTCTTGCTTTATGTTCTTGGTAGTACACATCTCAGATTTCAAGTTTCTTTGGGTAGTTGGGGAATGTTGCTATGTGTTCTTTTCTGCAGTTAGCACATTAGAGATGGAAGTGTAAATAGGGGCCATTGGCTATGTAGGAGGACCTTGGGAATTTGTAGTACTTAGTGGTATGGTATACTTCTTTCTTTCTCTTCCCTCGGATTCACTATGTATAGACAGGACATCACACTCAATTAAGAACATATAACATAGTCACATAATATCGGAATGATACTCACTAAGTGCTATTAGGGTAACCTTCATACAGCTATTGTGAACATCGGTCGCATTCACTTACATGAACTGACCCAGTAATTAGGTAACCATGTATTATCAGGGAAAACTCTGGTGGCATAGTATAGGCTTTGATCTTCCCTCAGATCACTAATGTATGGACAGGGCATCACATGAACTTAATTGCATATAATGTAGTTGTATAACTAGGAGCAAACTCACTAAGTGCCATCAGGGCAACCCTTCATACAGCTATTGAGGTCATCAGTCACATTTGCTTACATAGACTGAACTAGTAATTATGCAACCATGCATTATCAGGGAAAACTCACTTATGCTACAAAACCAATGACCAACTAGGAAGTTGTAGTATATTAGAGTGACATGAGTGGGATTTAAACCTATGACATTGCATGTTACTGCACAATGACACCAGGACAGCCATACCACTAGGCCATCCTCACCTCTTGTAGCATAGTATAGGATGAGCTTTGCTTTGTTGAAGTTTCTACAGTAATTGCAGTTGGCTTTTGTTTCCTTGGATGCCACTGCTAGGTGTCATAGTTTGTAGCACTTTTAGCATTAGGTTGTGGGGGGCATCTTCTAGGATCTGGCAACTTTGCATACTTTGTTGAATATCATTACTTGTTTGCTGAGGTTTAGGATCTGTTCTTTTGGGATTTGGATTACTACTAATGCATAGATGCCCCTAGAGGGGTTCTGTTTGTAGTGTTTAAGGTCCTTGAGGTATTAGGACATGCTGATCTCAATGTTGGTGACATATGATAGTTCAGTTCTAAGGGTGACAACTGATATTTCTCTAAGCGCAGTTGTAGGCACTAAGTGCATGATCATTTCTATAGTCAAGGCCATTATGCAGAATCTTTCTCTTTCAAGGTTGCTATTCGTCAATTGTTAGGTAACCACATTAAAGTCTTGGAGGAACAGGAAAAGCTTGATAGCAGGGATGGTAGGGTGGTTGGTAATGATGGTGGCTTTGTATTTGACTCTGACTATAATGCTTTAGTATTCAATTGAGGCATCATTCAATTAAGGACTTTGATGTAGGCTTCTCTAAGTTTTGCCATATCAGTATTGTCCTATTATAGGGAAGTAGCCTCTGTTAGGGGTGAATGGAGTTCTCATCTCTGGACTAGGTAGGTTTAGGGTTTCAGTTTAGGTTTGAGTTGTCCTGGCTAGACTCCTTAGGGAGGGTTGTAGGTTGGGTGGCTAGTAGCAGCAATGTTAGCATACATGGACTACTTGCTTCTGACTTTCTTGGATCATCAATGATGAGTAGGAGCAGTGCTGTGCTAATGTCAACCAGGGCGTTAGACTAGGGAGGGTTTGGGGGGATTATGGTTTAGTCACTTGTAGTATTCTGGGCCTTGGTCATGGTTCCTGTAGAGTAAGAGATAGGGACAATGGTAGCAAAGGTAGGTTAATCCTTTATGATGATTATCAAGGGTGGAGATAAATAGAGGAAGTTAGAAGTGTAGAGTAGGGGGGAAGGAAGTGTATGAAGCCTGAAGCTAGATACAGTGGTTCTGAGCTTCCCTTCCCTTCAGTATACTACTGTGTAGATGGGGTGTGAACACTTGATAAAGAGCAAGGACATAGTTGCACACTATATGGGAGTCAGGATGTACCCTCACTTACTAAATGCTGTTAGGGTAACCTTCATATGGCCATTGTGATCATCAGTCGCATTCAGTTACATAGACTCAACCAGTAATTAGGCAACTATGTATGGTTGGGGAAAACTTGCTAACACTACAAAACCTATGACTTGGAAATCATGCTATTAAGGAGTAGCATAGGTAGGATTTGACCCTGTGACATTGTGCATTACCATACAATGACACTAAGACAGCCATATCACTAGACCATCCTCACCCCAAAGCTGGATACAGGTGACTTAAAACCCCTATTCAACTACCTACAGAACTATAGTAGGGTATTTATATATAACTAAGTACAAAAACATAACTGATAGCCTACACACATCCCCTAAAACCCTTGACCATCTTGTACTGAAAAGAAAAAACAAAAGAAAATGCAGACAACTATGTACAAAAGTTGACCAGGGAAAAACAATGGCTAGGTAAACCTTGAAAAAGACCAATGAAAAACCCCTAATGTGAGAAGTGCAACCATGTAAAAAGTAAAGAAGAAGAGAGAAATATACTAAGCTACCCTTCAATTTACAAAAAGTAGAAAAATAGACATTCCAAGTAGAAAAAGAAAAAGAAGGAAATAAAAGAGGCTAAACTACTCCTATTATCATAGGCTTACAGGGGCAAGGAAGCAAGGGTCCAGTTAATACATTACTGGTGTCTCTTTTCCCATCGCCCCAGATCAAAGTGCTGAGTAGTAGTAGGTACTAATGAGTGTGACAGTGGTGGAGGCAACTAGGACTTGTCTCTAAGGGGTCTACTTGGGTATCAACGAAGGCCAGTGGAAGCTAATCTTTTAAGGTGTAAGTACCCTGGTAGTTCTGAGGAAGGTAATCAATGGTTTAACCTGAGGGCAGCTTAAGCTAGTCTACAGACTCCTCAGCCTGTTGCCGTGTCTACCCACATACCTTTGGGTATGCTCAGGGCATCACACTTGGACCTAAAAAGGGCAAATCTAACCATGCTTAGGCGAAATGGGGGCTAATGAACCTAGGTCATATGCTCTTAATTGACGCGTGATGCCCCAGTTCCTTAGCATCAAAGTTGCTTAGTGAAGTTCAGACTTATCATAGGCTTATCCTTCCTGTTAGACTCAGTGATCTTAGACTGGATCAGGGTCATGTGGATTGGATCATTCACTTTATGTAGGCCTTTACAATTCATGCATCAGAGGACAGTGTTCTCACAGGTATGCTTGAAGATTATGTGGGGGCTAGTGCAAAGTTGGTATTAGGGATAGGACTGACAGTTTTAGACTGGGTGTCTAAACTTACAACAGTGAGAGCATTGGGTGTCAGCACCAAAGGGGATATACTTGACAGTGTGACAAGTTTTGTTGATGATGGTGAGACCCTTCAGAATGCAGGCCTCATTGTTGTTGTTGATAACAGTAATCACAAGGGGACCTGTGGTTCTGTTTGTTGATTTTGGAGTTGGAGGTCAGCCACCAGGGGGTCATTGCAAGGGTAACACCAGAGTTGTAGCACTTGATTTCCTGATGGAGTCAGGTTATCTGTCCTACAGTGTTGAGGTCAGTAGTAGTAGAAATACTATGGATGATGTACTTCTTCCATGTGTGGTTATGGTTAATGCCCTTGACTTTACAAAATTCACAAACTGATTTAGTGATGACAGATCAGTAGGCTAGGATGGTGGCAGCAGTGATGGTCTCCATAGTAGTAAAGATGAGAGTGGTGGAGTTGTTGCAGCATCATTAGATGTGCAAGAAAGAGGGGGCTTTCAATTTATCTAATGCTGAGTTAACTTGTAGAAGGTAGAGGGCTCCTTGGATATTGATGATAATTTCACAATCACAGCAGGTAACATATTGTGGTAGAGGAAGAGGGGTGGTCAGGAGGAGGTCCTTTCAGGTGGCCAGGCTATTCTTCTTTTTCTGTTTTTTGGACAACTTGTACCCAGATTTGGGAGTCTTAGGCTTGTTGAGGGGTATGGAGGGAGGTAGAGGTAGCATTAACAAGTCATAATTTCTGAAGATTGTTGGTAGTCACTTTTTGTTGTTTTTGGATTTTCTTGAGGTACTCAAGGACTTTCAAGAGAGGGGGAGGGGGCCTTAGCCACTGTGGCTAGGATCTTAGGAGTAGTATACTGGTCAGGATTCTAGGGCTATAACTTAGTTAGTAAGCTTGGACTGATTTGCAATAATGGTGGTGAAGGTTGTCTGGATGGTATCTAGAGACTGTTGGATTGCAGGGAGGTCTCTTCTAAAGAAAGCAAGGAGCCTGGTCACATTAAAGGACGCTGTATGAAGGGTTACCCTGACAGCGCTTAGCGAGATCGCTCCTGTGTTACGTGACTATGTCATATGCTCTTAATTGAGTGCGACGCCCCGTCCGTACATCAGTGATCCGAGGGAGGACAAGATAAGTCACATTAAAGGACTCTGTGGCAGTTATGCCAATTGGTATTGCATCCTGTGAAGGCACTGTTTTGCACAGTGTTATGTCCAAGTAGTTGTCCAAACTCCAAGGTAGTAGGGTCAACTTGGAGATTTTGTAAGGCTTCTACCTTTTGTATAGTGGTGGGGGAAGGGTTGAGCATCAGAGGGATGTCTGGGGCAGAGGTAAAAGAGAGGGGAGGGGGGGTAAGAGAGGGGGTTCTGCAATAAGAAGACATTGCATTAAAGGTGATGATAGAAAATTCTTGGTATTGAGTTTTCAATTGAAAGATGTGTTATGGTCAAGAATCAGGAGATGATGATGATGATAATTCAATTTTTCCCATTTCAGTTTTACATATTCCTACTAACTAGGGCACATACATCCTTTCCTGAGATAAGAGCTAAGTACATAGGACAGATGAAAAGAAAAGAAAGAAAAGAAAAAAGAAAAGAAAAAAGAGAAAAAACATCATGACCTAAAGAGAGGAGAAGGTAAGGAAAAAACAAAGGAGATCCTCTACTTTCTTTTCCTCATTCTACCTTCCTTCTTCCTTCTTCCTCTATTCCTACTATTTCCTTTTAGTTTGGGGGTGTGCAATGGGTAAGACTCATCTTTCTGAACTCTGTGAAGAGGTACATTCTGGTCAGGTCCCTTAGTGTCTGGATATCTTGCAGTCATAAATCTAGTTCTAGGTTGTATAGGGTGTACTAGGTGCCCTAGCATACTCAGATACTAAGGACAGGTGCCTGTCAGTACAGGTAAATGTCTTTTAACACTATATCAAAGAGCTTAGTTAAGGTGTTTCAGAGGAACGTGTTTCAATGTCATATACCATGACCTGCACATTGCTGGGGCCTAGTTCAAGTGGTCTGTACACGTACCCAGTGTAGTTTTTGATAGTTTAATTTTGGAGAAGAGGGGAATGTACCCAGTTATTTCCATATGGTACAGGCTGTATAATGTGATGACCCCTTTCTGGTCAGGGTCATTTAGGAAGTTTCACTTGGTTGAGTGCACTCTGTTTTTCTGCAGGCAGAGAGTGATAGCTTGTTAGATTCTGAAGGGAAATATCCTAGGTTAGCTTAGGCTTCAGGAGTTGTCAGGTGTTAGGAATACCTGGTATTCTATTAGGGTAAGTGACTTTACTTGCTCAATCACTTTAACCATGTCTTCTAGGGCCATCAGATCTGGTTAGTTGGAGAGCCTAGGGGGCCATCATACTTGTTGGGTAGTGGTGGCTAGTTCTTAGGGTAAGGGGGTGGCTGATGCAGAAGGGGTAGCTATGTATCCTTCTATTGTCCTTGTGAGCATGAGAACAGCTTGTAGGAGGTCTCCCTGCAACTTGAGGATGAATAATAGGTGCTCATTAATGCTCTAGATTTTATTTTTATCTAGTTCTGGGAGGGGGGAGGGTGCAATTGGCTTCCCATTTTGATTACTTGCAATGTGTACAGGGTGTTTATACTCGATGAGGAGTAAGGACATAGTCACACATTGTAGGAGTGTCAGGTATGTACCTTCATTTGGTAAGTGGGGAGGGGGTATGGCTAGGTATTAGGCTATATATTGTAAGCTGTGCTATTTGCATAATGATAATCAGGTTATGTTTTTTCAGGGAGGATTTTCTGTGCACTTGTTTCATCATTAGGCTAGGTACAGTGTTCAGGTGCAGACACAGCCTACAACCTTTACTAATTATGGTATAATCTGTTAAAACAGTGGATAAGGTATTGGTTGTGACAGAACACTGTATCTGTGATCTTCCCAGGGACCAGGGCATGTGTGGAACCTAGTTCTGAGTCAATGGAATGGTTATGTCAGAATCTATGAGTATCTCTTCCCTTGAGTTGAGGCATATGACCATGTAATGAGTATTGTCACTAATGAGGTCTGACTAAGCAAGGTGAGGCTTTGACAATACAACATGCACAAGATTAGCTATACACGATCGACAAGGCTAGTCACCTCAATCTTATCATGATATACCAATCAGCAACATCGTCAGAGGACATGACTTGAGGAGCTTGCCTTCTGTTTTTCCAAATATTGTTTTAAACCAGTGGTTTTTGTAAAGTAAGAGGAGGACTACCTTTGGGTATACCATAGTCTTTGACTGGTTGTGGATTCTTTTGTAAACTGTGAAGAGTAGTTTAGAAAATGAAGAATGAATAATCATCATCATCATCATCATCAGATAGTCTCCTACAATAGTTGCTGTTTGAAGTACATACCTGTCTTGGAGGTAGCTTTGCTATATCCTAGGTGGGATCTTTGCTTGTAGTAGGAGTTGGTAGGTATTCATGTTCTTATAGTGTCCTATGATCTATCTAGCTATTTAGAGAAAATGGGTTGTGAGTATCTTGATTGTGGTGTTGTCCAGTTCAAATACTATTGCTCTATATATTATCTGAGGGATTAGCATTGCAATAACCACTCTGTAGTGATTGTGTAGGGTTAGGCCTTTGTATAATGTGTTGTCCTTTCTTATAAACTGGAAGTTTTAGTTTGCCTGTGCTAGCCATACTTGGAAGTGTTTGTAATAGGTTTGTTTTCCACTGTAGAAGTATCTGAAGTACCTGGCCAGCCTAGTCAGAGTTATTATAATACCTCATACATTGGCTAGATTGGTCAGTGTGTCCTCTGGCCAATCCTAGAAGGCTTTCTAGTGTATGCTATTGGTTTTAGGAGGAGAAAACAACTTTCATTGGTGTGGCCACACTGGCAATATAGTTATACTCATTTCCTAAATTTTGTCCATTATCTGTATATGATTTTGAGCACACTGTCACTGCAATATCATCAATGAAGGATCCTCAGCTTTGTAGCTTACTATGCTTATGAAGGCAGGTAATGTATATAATAAATAATAAAGAGATGGGGGACTCTTGTAGGGCTCCAGACTGTACCTTGTGCTACATTTCTATCACACATAGATATACCATTTTTAGTCTTCATTCTGCAATGAATGATAAGATCTAACTTGTTAGGTATTCAGGGATGTTGTGCTCTTGTAGCCTGTTCCTGAGTTTCTGTTAGTCTATGTTATCAAATGCCTCTGAGATATCAAAGAATCCTATAGAGACCTTAAATCCTGATGTTTAGAGATTGTTAATTACATGGAAGAGCCTGTTTGCTGCATCTGCCATACCTCATTGTTTTATTGCTCTGTACTGGAATTTTGATATCATACCAGTGTTGACTGCATATGCATAGAGCCTGTCATAAGCTACTTTTTCCACTATTTTGGAGAGGGTGTTGAGGAGAAATATCATTCTGTATAACTTTACTAGGCTATAGTGTTTCTTGCCTAGCTTAGGTATGAGGACTCCAAGTGACTGTTGGGTGAGGAAGCGAGGGCCCAGTCAACAATACTGGTGTCTCTCTCCCATAGCCCTAGAATAAAGCGCTGAGTAGTAGTAGGTGCTAATGAGTGTGACGGAGGTGGAGGCAACTAGGACTTGTCTC
>JABYPW010000337.1:0-28664 GCA_016880775.1 Phymatotrichopsis omnivora | reverse complement strand
CCCTAAGCCCACCTCAGCGGTATCTTCGTCTCCGATACCATAGGCTTCCTTAAGCCCACCTCAGCGGTATCTTTATCTCCGATACCGTGGCCTTCTATAAGTCCACCTCAGTGGTATCTTCGTCTCCGATACCGTGGGCTTCATTAAGCCTACCTCAGCAGTATCTTCATCTCCGATACTGTGGGCTTCTCTAAGCCCACCTCAGCGGTATCTTCGTCTCCAATACCGTGGGCTTCCCTAAGCCTACCTCAGCGGTATCTTTATCTCCGATACCGTAGGCTTGCCTAAGCCTACCTCAGTGGTATCGTTGTCTCTATCCCTATGGGCCTAACTTAGGCTACCTCTATAATGACCTTCTTATAATCAATAAGGTTCATCATCGGTATCACTGATCCTCATGCTTAACGAAGCAAGATACGGGCTACTTATTATATTCGTTGTCTTACCCAGGCTTGTTGACTCTGTCACCACCCCTTGGTGGGGGTGACCAGCCTAGGGCGGGGAAACCTATACCTATTACGTAGTAATTTGCCTCTCTCCTATTGTCTTAGTTATCTTGATGATGGATTGAAGGACTGAGTTACGTCAATGGTCTTCTAAAGACCAGAACGTACTTCTCAGCTATATAAGAAGGGGAACGGTGTTTGCTTGATGTTGATCAGGTGATCCAGAGGGTGGCGCAGCCGTTCATAGGTATGTAACCACTTCCATCGTTTATTAAGATAAGTGGTTCCTTCATCCATCTGAGGTCAGAGAACTTGTATTAGAGGAGTTACAATTCTCAAAGTGGGATCTCAGATAGAGATTGGTACACTGTATATGATATTGAGAGTTGCCTAGTTTACAAGTTCCTGATCCCCAGCCTTTGTCTCTTAGGTAACGGACCTCAAGAAGCAATCACTCTCATGTTGGATCTCGGATAGAGATTGGTACACTGTACACAACAAGGAGAATTGCCTTGTGGATAAGTTACCTGAGCTTCAGCTCATGTCTCCGAGTTGATTTGAGATGTTGGGTAGGATAGCTGACTGGCACATGGAACTCATGGAGAGGTTCCTGTAACACTATAATAAGTTAAGTTCTTGCTTCGCTACAGAACTTAAAGGAACAATAGAGATACCCCTCATATTTGGTTACCCATTGCTTTATCTTTTTGTTCTATAGCTATCGATTCTACTTTAGTCAGGCGTTTATCCCCTGACCTCTAGAACAGAACTAGCTGAGCTATCTTTTTAGTATACTCTTAATATGCTGTGGAGACTCTGTTCTAGGATACCTTCGGTCATTTTTGACTATCTATGAATGGGTCTTTGACTTGTTCTTTCTTTGTAAGATTCGAGCCTCTTTCTTAGAGATACTAGGAGCAGTGCACTGTCTGTCCAGAAAAAGGTTTTCCTATCTTACAGTGACCCGGCACATGTCCCTTAAACTGTGCTATTCACTCTTGTAATAGCTTCCAATTTGGAAGTTGTTACCTGAGTTCCCCCTTGCATTTTTTTTTTTCTCTTCCCCCTTTTGCGGTATACTAGATAATCTCTCCTAAACTAGTATTAGTTCTGGGAAAGAACAAATCAGGCCTGTGTCAAGAAACTTATGACTTGGAGTGGCTCCTAGCCTCGGGGTTAGAAGAGATGCCCTTATTTGCGGCACCACTCTGTACAAAAGTCATCATAAGGTTTATCTTGATCCGGAGTGTCTCCCATTGGCCGCAGCAGAAGTTAGACTGGCAGTGATTCAACATCAAGATAAGGCCCTCCCCATGTGAAGTAGGTGCGCATCTGAGCTGAGGCACTTTTTGGGCCTGTAGGCGAGCGCCCGCGATGTCCTACTTGGCTTCCCAGAGCAGCGCCTTCGGGAAGTGGTTGAGTTTACGGGTTTCGCTAGCAGACACAATAAGGTCACTCTTATTAATTGCTATGCCACCTCTGTGCTACAGAAAGGTAGCTAGAGGATATTTCTATAGAAATAACTTAGTTCAAATGAAAAGAATAAATTTTTTTTTAGAACAGGTACAATTTCTCTCGTCCTCTAGAACTGGCTCCTCAAATTCTATTGAATAGAGTATAAATTACTCGAATCTCATAAAACCAGTTCTCATAACTGGTGAAGATTTATGAGAACTAGCAGGGAACCTTTTAGTAAATAGGCCCCCTGTTTAGTAATTATAAAACTTCTACCTATACCGTCTGAATACTGAAAGCAAACCTACTCAAGTAAAGGATGTTGTACCAGATAAGTAAGTTTAAAAGAAGGAACTAATCTACTCCTTCTACCTAGGTTGACGATTATGCTCCAGGGATTGGACATATCACTATATGGGAATAACTCAGTCCCTATATCAGGTCTCCACTCCGTAACCTGGTTGTATTTATCCTCTCACCAGATCCATAGGCTAGATCCTCACCTAGTGTATGTGACAAAACACTGCTATTACACTGTTTGACTGATGCGCATGGGGACCATACGCCTTTAGAAGGGGGGTAGTGTTATATAACACTAATGTATAGGTCACCTTAGGTACCAGGACATGTGCGGAACATAGTGTTAGGTCAATATTAGGGTTATAATAGCAAACTGTATATATTACCATGACTTCTCTATGTACTATATAGTAGATAGTTATCAGTAGGCTCTACTACAGTTACGACATGATGAACATTGTCGCCACTATTCTCTGACTAAAGAAAGTGAGGCATTGATAGTGTGACATACATGGGATTAGATTATACATGATCGACGATAGGAATTGTCACCCTGATCTTGTCATGATATACTAATTAGCAGCATTGTTGGAGGACTTCTCCTAAGGAAGTAATCTTCTAAAAGGGAATGACAATTATGCATAATACATGGTGGGATCTTCGGAACAGTTATATATTCATCTTCTCAGAAGTTCCTTACCATGTAATACTATGAACTTGGAAATATGTTTTATATTCGATTCCCTTGATAAAATCCTATGGTATAGGCAAGAATCGTTAGCATATACCTCTGATGGTTGCTTTTGATCTCATCAGCATGGTTAGCGGTATCACTACCCGTTATAGGATATCACTCAGGTCTATATTAAGATGGTCTCATAAGTACAACCAAGGTTCTCTCCATCTTGAGGTCATGATGAAATGTGATTAACATCTACTGCCCATGGGGACCATGTGCCCTAGGGGGAGCATAGTGTTACAAACACTGATTTTATAGTGGCATTACCTGAACTATAAAAGGGCTATACCTGATGGTCGCATAAGGCTTTCATGAGTTTATATAGAATGGTATGGCATAATAGAGGCTTTGATGAACTCGTTTAAAGCTTACCAAATAGTTATGGCATGATCAGCTATATAGGCAATATACAAGTCTTATCGAAGATATAATATCAGGTTAAACCTATGATGATCACAGGTAATCTTTACCACGCCTATGATCAGTGTTTAGCATAATTGTCTTACCTTATAAGGAACCTAAAAGAGACACTTGCATGAAGTTGCTTCTATAAGATTCGAAAAATGTCATTTCCTTATCTAACAGGATGCATATATTGGTGTATTTAAGGAGGGTGATAAGAGGAGGCTTCAAGAAGCCTACCTCAGCACTCCCTCATAAGGAGATACCGTAGGTATTACAGATAAGCTATACCAAGTGGTCTGCCTAGGTACCAGAACATGTGCAAGTCAATCGCTATGTATGTTAAAACCCGTGATCACCTCTTGAGCCACGGAGCCACATGACGAGTTTTGTCACCATGGAGCTTTGACTAAGCGAAGTGAGGCATTGACAACATGACGTACACAGGATCAGACATACGCGATCGATGACAGGACTTGTCACCCTGATCTCGTCATGATATGCTGATCGGTCGCATCCTTAGGGGACAGGACTAGAGGAGTCTTCTGCGAAAAAGTCCTGAATGATCAAGCTAAAATTCCTCTGTTGATTCTCCGATTGTGAAACTGATCTCCTTCTAGGGAATCGTGAAAGAGTAAGGGAATCAGGATGGAATGTTTCTTTGGGTTTCATTTTATTTGTTCTCTGTTTCTACTTGGTCAGAATTGGGTATTTAAGAGGGAGTGGATGAGCGATGTGTTTATGGTGAAGAAAAACAAAGGCAAAGCTTCGGCTGCGCCAACCCCGACTGCTACTACTCCGCCCGCCCAGAAATATCCAACCAAGAGGGAGCGGGAGATCATTGTTAATCTCGAGGGAGAAGTCCCCGAGTTCAGCCCCATCGCAATCAGGGACACTGTCAATGCCGCACTTGTTGACAAGAAAGCCCCGTCCGCATGCCGCATCCGATCCGTCAGAAAAGCCGGTGCCTCCAACGTTTTCCTCTCCGTCATGGAGAACACTACCGCACAACAAGTCCTTGCGTACAAGCCCACTATAGAAGAAGCTGTCCGCAAGTTCTTCCCCACCACCACCGGCCTCCGCCGAAACTTCTTGCATAAGAAGTACATCGTGCACAACGTGCCAACCCCCGTCCTAAACACCTCCGAGACCGAGCACATGTCGCTTATCCGAAAGGAGATCGAGACGTATAATCACGGAGTTGTCCTTGCCCAAACCCCGCGCTGGCTTGCTTCGAAGGATAAGCTTGTCGGCAAACCCGCATCTTCGATTGTCATCACTGTTGTGGTGAACAACAACCACTACCGCATCTCGCAAGGTTTGACCATCCTCAACAAGAACCGTCGAACTGATCCCTACATTGCCTTCTCAAAGGCTACCCAATGTTCCCGCTGTTGCCGCTTCGGTCATCACCAGCTGAAGTGCACCTACTCCCCCCGCTGCCGCCTCTGCGCTGGACCCCACGCTATATTCGAGCACTTCTGTGGCAACACAGAGTGTAAACGCCGCGGACGACAATGCGACCACACGGTACTTAAGTGTGCCAACTGCGATGCCGCCCACCCCGCCAACGATCCCCTTTGCCCCGTATACTTGCAGGCCTTGGCCGACAATAACAAGCGAGTGGAGAACCTGCGTGCCGTGATGGAAGAGGGAATGGAGACTTAGGGCCCCTCGCTAGTTCGTCTTTCTTTCCGCTTTTGTTGTTCCCTTAGTGTAAGAGTTTTGTGAATTTGGCCTGTGTTTTCTCCTTCGTCCTTTCTCTTTCCTTTCTCTTTGGTTAGTGTTTCTCGCTTGTACCTCGATCCCTTCCGGTTGTTGTAAGGTTCGCCTCGCTGGAGATGGGAAAGGGGTTCCCCGGGCTTCTCTTTTTCCTTTTCGCTCAAAGTTTTCTGCTGTTTTGACGTACTGGGAGGTCGCGCCTTGCGCCGGTCGCGTTTTCTGTTTGGTTTTTACTTTCCCCCGCCGCTCTCTCCCTTCTGCCCCGTTTCTTCTTTAGTTTATTGCGTGTAAGCGAGGAGGATTCGGGAACAAACCGTGTATTTTATCTGTAAACCGTAGGACGCGCTACCGATATTAGGTCGGCTGTCTTTTTACCTCACGTCATAGCTTTTCATAGCTGCATACGGAGGTTCTTTTTGACGACCCCTAGCGGGGTCGTAAAGATAAAATAAAAATGAATTACCCCCCCCCCATGAGCGATGTGTTTAGCATAAGGTCGTAAAGATAAAATAAAAATGAATTACCCCCCCCCTGAGCGATGTGTTTTGTTCCTTCTTCTCTCTCTAGCCATCATAAGAAGTCTTATACCATCTTTAAGCCTTAAAAATATATTTTGCTATCATCTTGCGAAAAACTATTGTTCTCTTCCGACTCGACGATAAAGGTGAAAACATAAGCAGTTCTAGCTTGCTGGTTGAGATATCTAAGTCTACTCAGTAATACCCTCTTGTGAAGCTTCTTGTACCGACACCTGCATCTACATCCTCAACGAGTCTCCCATCACAGTAGGCTTGCCTAAGCCGACCTCAGCGGTATCTTCGTCTCAGATACCATAGGCTTGCCTAACCCTACCTCAGCGGTATCTCCTTCCTGAATACTGATGGCCTTGTCGATCTGGCAGCTTGGGACAGCGGTAAAGGTCTCATTCCGCAGAACGTGATCCTGAGGGTGAACACTGTTTACCATATACACCTGTGTGTGGTCCCAGGTTCAACTCCAGTATAAGTCAACTTATGAATTACCCTCCTAGGAATCATAATGGTATTAGGACTGCAGTAATTATAATTATACTGTTGTGGTGATGTCGTGAGCTCTGCATTTTACCGTGGGGAACTTCTGAGTATGTGCTGGGTACTTCTGATTTTCCTCGGTCACAAGATTCTGCCAGATTCTGCTAGGTTCATCTCCAATACCATGGGCTTCCCTAAGCCAACCTCAGTGGTATCTTTGTCTCCGATACCGTGGGCTTCCCTAAGCCCACCTCAGCAGTATCTTCGTCTCCGATACCGTGGGCTTCCTTAACCTCACCTCAGTGGTATATTCGTCTCCGATACCATGGGCTTCCCTAAGCCCACCTCAGCGGTATCTTCATCTCCGATACCGTAGACTTCCCTAAGCCCACCTCAGCGGTATCTTTATCTCCGATACCATGGGCTTCCCTAAGCCCTCCTCAGCGGTATCTTCGTCTCCGATACTGTGGGCTTCCCTAAGCCCACCTCAGCGGTATCTTCGTCTCCGA
Source organism: Phymatotrichopsis omnivora (assembly GCA_016880775.1). Lineage (NCBI taxonomy): Eukaryota > Fungi > Ascomycota > Pezizomycetes > Pezizales > Rhizinaceae > Phymatotrichopsis > Phymatotrichopsis omnivora. Next base: position 22,081 of record JABYPW010000337.1, on the reverse strand, counting down.
TACCGTGGGCTTCTCTAAGCCCACCTCAGCAGTATCTTCGTCTCCAATACCATGGGCTTCCCTAAGCCTACCTCAGCGGTATCTTCGTCTCCGATACCGTAGGCTTACCTAAGCCTACCTCAGTGGTATCGTTGTCTCTATCCCTATGGGCCTAACTTAGGCTACCTCTATAATGACCTTCTTATAATCAATAAGGTTCATCATCGGCATCACTGATCCTCATGCTTAATGAAGCAAGATACGGGCTACTTATTATATTCGTTGTCTTACCCAGGCTTGTTGACTCTGTCACCACCCCTTGGTGGGGGTGACCAGCCTAGGGCGGGGAAACCTGTACCTATTACGCAGTAATTTGCCTCTCTCCTATTGTCTTAGTTATCTTGATGATGGATTGAAGGACTGAGTTACGTCAACGGTCTTCTAAAGACCGGAATGTACTTCTCAGCTATATAAGAAGGGGAATGGTGTTTGCTTGATGTTGATCAGGTGATCTAGAGGGTGGCGCAGCCATTCATAGGTATATAACCACTTCCATCGTTTATTAAGATAAGTGGTTCCTTTATCCATCTAAGGTCAGAGAACTTGTATTAGAGGAGTTACAATTCTCAAAGTGGGATCTCGGATAGAGATTGGTACACTGTACATGATATTGAGAGTTGCATAGTTTGCAAGTTCCTGATCCCCAGCCTTTGTCTCTTAGGTAACGGACCTCAAGAAGCAATCACTCTCATGTTGGATCTCAGATAGAGATTGGTACACTGTACATAACAAGGAGAATTGCCTTGTCGACAAGTTACCTGATCTTCAGCTCATGTCTCCAAGTTGATTTGAGATGTTGGGTAGGATAGCTGACTGGCATGTGGAACTCATGGAGAGGTTCCCGTAACATAGCATCCCATGCTACCTGTCCTGTTTTCCTTTGTTCTCTGTTTCCTTTAAGACCCAGTTGGTTTGAGATATTGAATTTGTTGCATGAAATTTCCTTTAAGACCATTGTTTGAAATTTCTTTTGTACTTTTCTTTACTAAGGAGCTGGTGTTCACAACCATTGTTGCATTCTCGGTAGGTAGGCCTACTAACATTGAGGCTAATGTAATTGACGATACCCATAAGCAACGTGTTATGACCTGATGTCTGTTATGACTGTTATGATACCCTCATGTATTATTTTCCTTCTTTTTTAGAGGCGTTGATTAGAGGTTGTGTTTTCCTTTCTTTTTGAAAGTTCTGCCTAAGGAGGACCCACACCGGATTGAAATGTGCTGGCCGTATAGCAGACCACCACTCACTACTACATGCCTTTTTTTTCTCTCCACCACATTTCTAACTCCCACCTTGGAACAACCTCCTTGCAGACAAGATGTATAGTGAGCTCCGGCCACGAGTTTCCCCAGAGAGATCAGGGAACGTATTCGCTACCGCTATTATGTTAACCATAGTTTCCTCCAAACAAGGCCCTGCCTAGGGCAGGTGTGTTATGGTTCCAGTCACTTTACGCTGGAAAACTCACTCAGTCGAGGGCCCCCAAGTACACATACTTACAGCTATAGCCAAGCTGGACAACGGAGCGACTGGAGCCTATATCTCGGATCGCCTCCCTGTCCCTAAGAAGAAAAGGTCCCAGGCGGTCAGCGTCTTCACCTATAATGGTTCCTGTCATCAGGAGTGGTACTACACTCCCAAACTACAGATACAGGTCCTCAACCATCATGAGGTTATTGATTTTGACGTTGGCCCTATGCCTCCTGATGTGGATATATATCTTCCTATTAAGTAGTTCCAAGATCATAAACCACAGGTCGACTATGACCAGGATATTCTTGTGGGATTCCCCTCCTCCAAATGCAAGAACCATCTTGTGACACCCAATGTCCAGATAGCCTCAGCATTTGAATTAGTCAAGGATGACGACTTCTACGCCAACTCCGAAGCTGTCGGTGGTGGACTGCTTAGGTGGGTGGACACCCCAGTCAATGAAGGAGTTGTCTGTTGTTGGTGTACTGCCATGACCAGAGCTCCAGTGGGAAACTTCGCCGAGCTCTTCATGCGGTCTTCCATCTCCTCAACCTCAGAAGGTGATAGATGGGAACAGATCTATCCTGCTGTCTTCTCTAAATGCCTAGCCTCCTCGCTCCCTCCCCATTGGGAATGGGATTGCAAAAATCGATTTGAAGGAAGGAACGACTCCTCCATAGGGCCCGCTTTACCATCTATCTGAGACTGAGCTCCTGGCCCTGTGAGAGTACCTTGATCGGATGATCAAGGAGGGGAAGATTAGGCCCTCCAAGTCTCCTACAGGTGCTCCTATCCTGTTCGTGAAGAAGGCTGATAGTTCCCTCCGCCTTTGTGTTAACTACTGGGGTTTGAATAAGATTGTTATTCAAAACCGATATCCTCTGCCCCTTATGGGTGAACTAAGAGACCGGATAGGCAATGCAAAATGGTTCACCAAGCTTAACCTCAAGAATGGCTACAACCTCATTCGCATCGCCAAGGGTGACAAGTGGAAAACATCTTTCCACACTCATTACGGCTAGTACGAGTAGTTGGTGATGCCATTTGGTCTCTACAATGCCCCTGCTGTCTTCCAGGAAATGATGAACACTATTTTCCACAACTTCCTCGATCTGGGTGTCCTCATCTACCAGGACGACATCCTCATCTATGCCACAACTAAGGAAGAACATGACTGCCTTGTACATGAAGTTCTTAAGTGCCTTGACCACCACAAGCTGGCACTTAAGCCAGCTAAGTGTGTCTGGGCAGTCCATGAAGTGGAATTCCTTGGGTTCATCATTTCTGACAAGGATATTAGCATTTCCAAGGATAGGATTCAAGCCATCTGAGATTGGCATACTCTCACTACGGTTCGTGATGTTTGGTCCTTTTTGGGTCTCGCCAACTTTTATAGGGTCTTCATCCAAGGATTTTCAAAGATCGCGATACCCTTGACAAACCTCACTAAACAAGACTAGCCCTAGACCTGGGGGTCTCAGCAGTAGTCTGCCTTTGACACCCTCAAGGCCCTCTTCACCTCTGCACCCATCCTCGTCCACTATGATTCTCAGATCCCCCTACAAGCTGAAACCGATGCCAGTGACTTTGCCCTTAGGGGTGTAGTGTTGCACCAGTTTCCTGATAGCTCTATTCACCCTTTGGCCTTCCACTCTCGCAAACTTGGACCTATGGAGTAGAATTATGAGATCTATAACAAGGAAATGCTTGCAGTGTTTAACTGCCTTTACATGCAATGGAGACATTGGTGTGAGGGAATGGCTCATCCAGTGCTGGTGGTGACCGATCATAAGAACCTGGAGTACTTTACGACCACTCAGCTCCTCTCTAGGAGACAGGCTTGGTGGATAGAGAAATTAGGCACCATTGATTTCCAGATAGTGTATCGGCTAGGTAAGTCCAATGACGTGGCTGATGCTTTGAGCAGATGTGGGGACCACATCCCTATGGAGGGGGCACTGGAGCTCAGTCTTCTCTTCCTCAAGAAAGGACAGTATATTGCTGCGATTGAAAAAAGTTATACCTCGCTCAATCCTTCCTTTTATCAAGCCTTGTAGGAAGCCATTGCTGCTGACCCTGAATGCCAACGCATTCTGAGCTCGCCATAGGAACCCTATAGTGTTCATGACAGCCTTCTAATATGGAATAGTCTGTGGTATGTCCCCCCTTCTCTTCACACTGAGGTTCTCAAGTCCAGGCACGATCACCCCATGGCAGGCCACTTAGGCTGAGATAAGACCTTTGATCTTATCAACAGAGACTTCTACTGGCCACATCGAAGGTAGGATATAGCCGAGTATATCTCTGCGTGCGACCAGTGCCAATGGAATAAAGCCCGCTGACACAAGGCCTATAGGCAGCTGCTTCGATTGGAGATACCCTACAAGCTATGGGAATCGATCTCCATGGACTTGGTGATGGACCTCCCTCCTTCTGACGGCTTCACCTAAGTGTGGGTGATCATTGATCGGTTTTCCAAGATGGTGCACTTTATCCCTCTCAGCCCTAATGTCGACTCCAGGTACCTAGCCAATGGTTTTGTCTGTGAGATTTGGAGACATTATAACCTTCCTGCCAACATCGTCTCTGACTGTGACCCTAAGTTTGAATCCTTTTGGGCTCATGTAATGGATAATCTCTGGATTCAATTGTCAAAGAGCACTGCCACTCATCCCCAGACAGACGGACAAACTGAATGGCTAAACCAGGTCCTGGAAGCCTACCTCTGCACATATGTCAACTTCGAGCAATGGGACTGGGTTTTCTTTCTCGCCCTAGCAGAGTTCGCATACAATAATGCCAAGTCATCCTCCACCAGGGTGTCCCCTTTCTTTGCCAATTTTGGATATCATCCCTCGCTTGACGCAGTTCAAACAGTCTCTGCCTATCAGGGAAGTGAGGCTCTAACTCAAGAATGGACCACCATCAGGCAACGTCTTTTCACAGCTCAACAAAAGATGGTTGCGTGGTATGACAAGTCTCACCAACCATTCCCAGCACTTCAGCCTGGAAACCGCATCCTTCTTAAGTGTGACAATATCACCCCCTGCTGACCTTCCTGCAAACTAGATGCCAAATTTGCAGGCCCCTTCGAGGTAATCAAACCCATAGGGCCTCGGGCCTACAAACTCAAGCTTCCCTTCTCCTAGAAGATTGACCCTGTTTTCCACATCTCTAAGTTGGAACCCTATCACATCTCAGGATGGTTCCCAGTCCATCCGCTTCCTGCCCAAGAGATCGAGGAGGGTGAGAATTACTTCTTTGTTTCTGAGATAGCCAAAGTCTAGAACAACTGGAAAACTAAGCAGGTAGAATATTTGGTGTTGTGGGAAGGATACTCGTAGGATGAGGGGAGTTGGGAACCCTTGGAGTCACTGCTAGTCAACGGCGAACCCATCGATGCTCTTATGACCTTTCAACAGGCCTATCCGGAGGTAGAGTGCCAAGCTACTAAGTCAGAGGAGGCTCCACCACGAAAGCAAAGACAGAGGAATTGAGGTATGTATAGTTGCTCTTTCCTCCACAGTTGGTTTCCCTTTAATGTAGTAGGGCGACACCTTTCTGTCTATAGCATGATCCTAAGTCCCCTTTGAGCTCCATTAAGTTGGGATGATCTCCCTCTATAGGCTGCAGGAAACCATCCACTCATCCCAGTTGCTCTCAGGGAGAGTTGGAGAATCGATATAAAGCTAACTCCTATGTACATGGTGACCATGCGCCTTAGCAGGGGCGTAGTGTTATGAACACCGGTAGTGGTCAGTCGTCAAGGTACCTAGACGATGCGCTATGATGGAGGTTACACTTAGATTATCAATATGTGAGTATGCCATCTCTACCTTTTACCATTGTGTTAAGCGCTCTAGAGACGATCCTTTGTCACATGACATCGTGGCATGGCGTAGCATGGTGTGGCTTTGCCATTAGCCTTGACTAAGCGCAGGAAGTCAGCCCCACGGTTACTATATGATCGGCTATCAGCATGACACGACATTGGCCTAGTCAGCCATGAGGTCATGATCAGGCGATCGGACTCGTATTGCGAGAGACTATCACAAATCGGGAGTGAGGCCCAAGAGGGTGATAGGTGATCATAGTCAAATCAAGTACTAATCACATCCTGTCCATTGTGGACACTTCTACAGGTTTCAGCGATTAGGAATCAGGAGATGGTCTAGAACAGGTCTTAGTTCTTTGTGTTTCTATTTCCTTTGTCATCTCTTTGTCAGCTCAGGTGAAGGATGGGATATATAAGCGCATGGTTGTTCTTGTCTTGTTATCTGGGGCGAGGATGGTCTAGTGGTATGGCTGTCCAGGAAGTCATTGTGTGGTAACGCGCAATGTCGTGGGTTCAAATCCCACTCGTCCCTTCCCATACCACGAATTACCGGTTGGTTGCGGGTTTTGTAGCATAAGCGAGTTTTCCCCGACCGTGCGATAGTCCCGAGGAGGGTAATCAGCGATTTAACCTTGTAAGGTCGGGTAACAGTGTTTGGACACCGATCCCTGCAAGCCTGTTGTCGTGTCTATCGTAAGCGAATGCGACCGAGGATCTCAATGGCCGTATGAAGGGTTACCCTGACGGCGCTTAGCGATGTATCGCTCCCTCTCTAGTTAGGCCATCCTATTAAGTTAGCGCGAGTGCCGCCCGCTAGTAGAGTGTGACCGACGGAAAAGAGTTTCCTTGTCTTGTTATCTTTCCTTCCTTCCTTCCATAGTACATAGCTACTTGTCTTCTCTGCGATCACCATTGTGAGAGCCTTTGAGTTATCTTCGAGCCTTAAAGAATATATTCGTCTTTCTTGTCTTCAACACTTGAAGTCCACCCTGTTCTCCGTAGGAAAGATATCTTCCAGTTGAGCTTTCATTTAGCTGAGATATCTGAGTTTACTCAGTAGTGTTTGTGAAGTGTGCCTGAGGTATCTTTACCAAGTCATATACGAATCATATAGGGTGATCCGTCACATGTAGTATCCATGTCATAGACTAGGTAGTGGACAGGTTTTGTATCTCTATATAGGGTTTCTAGGTAGTCTTGGTTCCTTATTAGGTCTGTCTAGAAGGTTGGGGAGCCTACTGTATATGGGGTAGTCCTTTCCTACTATAAGGATTCTTACTCCATAATTTACTTAGTACCTTGCGATTTCATTCTCAGGTATATGCAGGTTTACTTCTCTTATTGCTTTCTCATTACTTGTTGTCCAAAACATTCTAAAGGCCTATTTAGCTACTACTATTAGGCCTCTCTATAGTATTTATATAGCTTTGTTGGAGCTTATATTATAGTAGAATGTGTCTGCTCTATAAAAGAGGGATGGCATAATTACTGCTTTTACTAGTTTTTCTACCATTATAGGGTTTAGACCTCTTATACCAGTTGCAAGCCTACTGATTCTTACTAGGGAGGCCTAAGCTTATAGGAGATAGTGTTGATAGTGCTGAGCATAACCTTTATGCTAATGCACTATTATTCTGAGGTACCTTACTATTTCCTTGTACTAGTAGTCATTCTCCTCCGTTTATTCCTGGAGGAGAGTAATAGCCCTAAGTAGGATGTTGGTTACCCTAGGTAGGAAGGATACCAGGGAAGCTAGAAGTTTCTTCCCTATCTGTTTATATATTAAGATGGTAGAGAAGAGAATCCCCTGGACTTCCTCCTTTTACTTCTAGAAGTTCTTAAGGAGTTAGGACTTGATTTGTTAGTAAGCATCATCTCTAATAAAGTGCAGAACTAGTAGGAATACTGAGTGTAGCTCTAGGAAGTTGTTCTAAATGGAAACCTAGTGTTTTTCGATGAAAATTTTTGCTACTTTATCAAGTTCAATAGAGTTTTCTAGGATTTATCTTCACAAGTAAGTTTAGACTAAGCCAGAGTAACCTACCTTATAAAGATTTTAGCCCTGGAAGAGTGTGGGAGCTGAAGAGATATCAGGTATAGGAGTGTTATTGCTAGCCATGACTTAAGAATATAGTATTACAGGAGTTATCTTCAAGAGGGGCTAGGAAGAACAAATAGGTCTTCAAGAGAGGATCAGTAACTTGTAAGTGCTACTTTACAAGGTATATTACTGAGTAAACTCAGATATCTTAATGTCCAAGTCTAGATCTACAAATACAATTTCCTACATTGAAGAATAGAAGAGAGAAGCAAAGTTTGAGGTGAAGAATAAATATATTCTTAAGGCTTGTAGCTAGTCTGTAGACTGAAGAGAGAAGGAAGGAAAGAACAAGAATATGATAATGATGATATTTCATTCTTCATTTTACTAAACTACTCTTCGTAGCTTATAAAAGAATCCACATAAAGTCCTAGACTATGGCATACCTAAAAGAAATCCTCCTCGAAAAAAGAAACTAAAGAAACTACCTATTTAAAACCAAATCTGAAAAAACAGTAGGCAAAGCCAAATGACTTGAAAGGAAACATATAGAAACTTCCTCTATCTCAAATCCACCATCACTAGATAAAGGGGAAATAGAAATAGGAGACAAGTACAAAGGAGAAGGTGACGATAATCCCTCAAAAAGAACAAAGAACAGCACCAACAGCCCTACTTAAATAGATTTCTTACTAAAGAAATAACTTAGAAATAATATAATATATTATATAAGAAATAAAACCTGAAAGAAACTCCATGAATCATTCTGATAAAACTAATATCACTAATTAACATTCCTAGGAGATATAATAGAAATGATTACTGGTGTTATGAAAACTGATTGCTGATCTCAGGACAGATCATTAACATATAATATAGCTTGATCAGCTCATAGGTCATACTGTCATGATTGACTAGATCATATGAGTTATATAAGTTATCTAATTATATGTTAGTGTAATAGGAGACTTATAAGGGATATAGATGCAAGTATAGATACAAGAAGCTTTACAAGAGGGTCTTACTGAGTGAACTCAGATATCTCAACCAGTAAGTTAGAACCGCTTACATTTTACTTTTATCAAGGAGTCTACAGAAGATAGAGAATTTATCGTAGAGAAGCAAAATATATTCTTAAGGCTCAAAAATGGTACAAGACTTAAGATAATAGCTATAGAGAGAAGAAGAAGAAACATAATACATTGCCTATCCATTCCCTCTTAAATACCCATTTCTAACAGAGTAGCTATAGAGAAACTTTTATAAAGGAAATGAACCCTATCAAAACATTATATTAGGATTCCCATATTCTTTTATAATTCCCTACAAGGAGATCAGTTTCATGATTAGAGAATTAGAGAAATGTTTAGCATAATTGTTTAGGACCTTCAGAGACGAAACTCTTCAAGTCCTATTCTCTAACAACATGACTGATTAGCATATCATAAGGAGATCAAGGTAACAAGCCTTGTCATCGATTGTGTAAGTCCAATCTTGTGCATGTCATATTGTCAATGTCTCATATTACTTAGTCAGGGCTCAGTGGTTACAACACTCATCATGTAGTTCTATAGCTTATAAGATGATCACAGGTTCTGAAATACCTTCTAGTTAACCTTGTACAAGTTCTATACATGTCCTGGTAACTAGGTAGACCACTTGGTACAGTCATCTGTAATAGTTAGGACATATACTAGCATTTACTAAATTAGTTAGATGTTGGCTAATATGATAGAGGTGATATATTCCAGTCCTCAGAGGCTAGAGCCTGCACTTAACAGATAATCTCTACTTAACTATGAATGGTAATACTCACTGAGGTTGCTCATCTGATATAATATATTTTCTTGTGTATCCCTCATACCTAGGCTGTAATATTATATGTACATAAAATCAACATGAAGTAAACAAAAAAAAAAAAAAAATAATAGAGTTTATCTCTACTATAGAAATAGATTAATAGTACAAATCCTAAACTTCTCCTAAACCTTCTCACCCTTATACTAGCCTATAGCTTTTACTCTTACAATCTTAAAGAGGTGATAGGGGTTGTTATCCTAAAGTAATATAAGGTAGATTATACTAAAGTTAAGGCTTACTATATTATCATGCTCATCAATACCCTATTTAAGCTACTGGCTAAGTTTTTACCTCTAGGTATTCCTAATATACTATTTAGAAAGGCCTGATCTCTAAGTACAAGGTAGGTACAATTAGGGATTACTCTACTACTAATACTGCTCTCTACATTTAATATAAAGTTTATAACCTTTAAAGGGGAGGGTATAACTTCTCCTCTACATATACTAGAGTTGCCTAATATTATAGGTAATTCTCCTTAGTCCTTATTCTTATAATTGCTAATTCCTCCTTCTCCTACTAGGTGTAAAATTAGACTCTTATCCCTCTACTATAAGTGATTACCTACCTTCCCTTATAGTATACCTATATAATACATAATGTAGAACAATTACAACTCACAGCTAAAAAGGATCTACTACTTAACTCTTAGCATAGTTAAACTTGTAACCTATGTGTTATAATCCTTAGTTACCCTAAACCTTTGCCACTACACAATGCTATTAAGTAGGCTTAGGAAATGTTATACTTATGATTGTATGCTAAAATGAGTACACAAGCTAGTTCTGTATGTTCCAATTGCAATTCTTGATGTAAGAGATATTGGTATATATAATTTATATACTTTTAAGACTTAAACTTACATTTATTCAATTTTGGTAGAATTTCCTAGTGCAAATCAGATTTTTTTTCCCTTGTACCTTTTCATTTTTATCAAATTTTACCTATTTTCCGCCCGCAAGCTTTTGGGTTTAACTCCCATTCCGAAAAATTTATCAATAGCACAGAAATATATACCTAAAACATCCTAATCGTTACATATTTACCACCAATACCTTTTACATTGCTCACGTTACCTCTCCAACGTTGACGAAATAGAGGCATTATTGAGTGCCCTTTTTGAAGCAACTCACTTCCATACCTAGAGTAAGTGTTGTTAATAAATAAAATAAAATGAAAATAAAGATTTGTATCAAATCCATCACTATTTTAATTACTTTTGCTTCAATCTTCTTATTTGCTAGCTCTGCTATCTTTCGAGTACAACAATCAACACGAACAAAATCCTCCACATAATTAAGAAACCAACATGGAATCTTTTATTTTATTTGCACTCTGAGTTAGTTTGTATCTCTCTCTTCTCTCTTTTCACGCCATTTTCCTACACTACCTTAGCTTCAAAATCACACATAGTCACATTCCCCAAGCTAAAAATCGCAAATTACAGCCCGTGCAGCTGTTGCTCCTAGGTGCTCTACTGGTCTCTGAATTCGAGAAAGTATTGCCGCTTCTACCATTCTGATTGTTCCACTCAACTCCAACGAACACCAGACGCACATGAAGCCAGCAAGCTTGTGGGCAGCAATGATATTCCCTCAGACCTTCCGTCCGTAACATCTGAGTGCACTTCTCTTCGCGCTTGAAATAATGGTAAACCTGAACCTTCCAAACTTCCTAACAGCAACAATGGCTAGCCTATCATACCCATCCGCCGTTGTATGGGAAACCTCAGGCTAATCCGTACCAAATTTCAATCAACCGAACATATTCCAATCTCCCGCTGACAACGATAATTCCTCAGAAACTCAAATTGTAAGAAAAAAGTTAGCTTTGGTCCTTTAGCAAGTCCGATTCTCAAAAAAAAACCCACGTGGCATCAAGAAATAGCCCAGTCACCGTGGCGCAATCCTCTTCCTACAAAGTAGCCATCTTCAATAGGATTTTCAATGAAAAAAACAACGTTGGAAGGATTTTTAGGGCAAATTTCAAAAGAGACCATATTAGCGGCTTTCGTGCTTGGGGAGTAAAACCTCAGGCTATTTTGTACCTGACTGGCGGAGGAGACAGTCCACCCAACCTGAAAATTGAGTACACATCTACGCTGAGGACGAAACTACCGAAGAGGAAAATGTGGGAGGGGATAAAATGAGAAAAAAATGAATGCGGGAAAAAGAAAAAAAAATGTTCATTATGTTTATCCACGGCCCAGAGTTACAATCCTATATTCATTTCTGTTTCGCAAAAGCGTTAAGTGAAAGAAATAGCATGTTTCAAAAGCAAACATCATGTTTGTAACGCCTTTCTTCTATCTCTAGACGGATCGGAGATTGTAAACTGATTTAGAGTCGAGCGAATTTTCAATGGTCCTGGACACGAAGAGACCGCGTACGGAGAACCTAACTGATGTCATATATCTTTAGCAATTCTCCTTGTATGCACTTGTACTTTGAATTCAACCAGAAGAAATCACTGTATATACATACATGAACATTTTCCACACCTTGTTTGTGAAACCGATCTTCCAATACGTATTCTTAGTACATGGTTTCTCCTTGTGTCTTCAAGAGGCTGCCATTAATGATCGGCTTTTCATGCCATAATACTGCTACAAACTTGAGATGAAGTGATCCAAACTTCGTGTAAAATTATTTTGATGAATAGCGCAATTATACATAATCTCACAAGAAATTTTTATTCATCGATTACTCAAAGCGAGTCTCTATGGAATGTCAGTTCTGGAAACCGGGCGCCAGGCTGCTGCAAGAACTTGCTCCTTCAAGAGTCATTCTCTCTATAAAATTCCTCCCAGAGGACATATTTTGACTCTTCGGGGTAATCTTGATCAAATCAACCAGCTATAGATGCCAAGGTGCAAAAAATTTTATTCGAATCACTGTAAATCGAGTGATAACATATGATTCTGTCATTCAACACCATTTTCGGCTCATCCTCTATGCGCTTCATGACCAGAGATTTTCGTTTGATCTTTGCGATAAACTTTGGCCACCCTAAATCTCCAATTTTGCAAACAACCCTGATGGGAGACCTAACTGAACTTATAAATCCATCCCTGCAGATCACTCCCAGAGGTCCTCAATTGTGGTGTTTTCCATTGGCAAACTCCTAGTTAGGTACCAAAAATAATAATAATAATAATAATAATAATAATAATACTATTACCGTGCTTAGCTGTATCTAGAAACATTTGTATTTTTACGCAGAGTAATATCAATTTAACGTACACACTTGCCTTAAATCCTCATCAAACGTCGAAGTTTAATGTGAGATTTCGTTTATGGACTGAGTACATAAACATCCGCCCGCTTCCCTCCTGACTTCCAACGTACTTCCTTTTTTTTTCACTCATTTCCCACCACTCAATTCCTCGTTCTCCCTGCTCTTCCTAAACAACTAAGGCCGTCTCGCGACACTACTGCGGTAATTATCTGGATCCTTTTTCTGCAACAACCTCGAACGCTTTTCGCACTTTCTCTAGTCCATACTATGAAATTCCCAAGTTTTTGATATTGGTAATGATGCTCTTCTATTTCAAGCATAGTTGATGTCAGATTCAGACACTGGTTGGTGTGTTCCGAAAATGGAGGCAGTGTTTTTACTTCACACTAACGCCAACAATGTCTTCGTCTGCTTCCTCTCCGGTATACCAGCACAAGAAATATCTGTCCTGACTTCCATATATTGAAAAAAGATGAAAAATATCTTCAGTCCGTGACGGATAATTTAACGTAAAAAATTGCTACCGTTCATCGGTGCATACCGGTATCTCCGCTGCTGGTAGAAGTTTGCTGTTATCCTGTCTACGAGGACAAGCCCATCGTTAGAAATTTGTATCGGGACGATACGCTTCCGTAGGGGATGAACGCTATGGCTTACGTCACCCAAGGAGCCGCTTAATCTCCGGGATCAGCACGACAAAGAAAAATCGTTTCGTCATGAATACTGAAGTTCGGCGTGGAAATAGGTGAATAAGACCAGGTTTCTGGCCCAGCAGTCTGTAATGGTAGCGATGATAGAAGAGTGATTCGAGCAATATTCCTTCTAATTCCCTCGGCCGAGGACCTTCCTTTTCCTAACGTGGGATTGTATGTGTTTCGATTCCAGAGTTTTATTCCGTTGTTTCATCCCGGCTTTCTCCCGCACTCCAAACCCCGAGAAAGACGCGCATATTCATGTGAGACGTTTTTACTTATTTTTGGATTTCATAGTTCTCTCCATGACGATCGAACCTTAAAACCTTCCTAGATGCCTTATTAATTTTTCATTAATCCACGTAGCTAACGAGTACATAAACTCACATCCATTGAACCGACAAAGTATATGTACCGCAAGATATATGTGGTTAGCTTATCGGTTAAATCACCATAGGTAAGAAGCATCGTATATAGGCACTACTAATTCGACAAATATCGCATGCACATGGGCACTGGATGAGGATGAGAAGGATTGCGCGGCGATGAGGGAATAATCAAATTCGAAGGGCGGAGGAGAAAAAGCCAAGAGGTAAATTGATGGTTGTATGCTCGGGTACTTCCACACAATGCTTTAGAAAAGCATCTGCAGTTGAGTACATATCTAGGTTGGAGAATATCACACTTGGAAGGGCTGAGGAAAAGTCCCGTCAGCTATAGCCGAGAAGGGAGAAGTTGGGATGGCGTTCATTGGTGTGTACTACAGCCTGCAAGGTTGCTGTAATGTACAAGTACATGTATGTGAGATTTTTGTTTAGGTCGTATCCTCGATTGGATGTACCCATGTGTTCCCTTGTTCATAAATAAACGCGCTTGATTTCTCTAAAGGAGCTCATAAAATTGTTCGTAATATTCCGCAGATAATACTAATTATAGTTAGCGCGAGCTTCATTGTGAGATTTTTGGATATACAACGGATGACGTTAAGCTGCGTATCGGGCCAAGATGTGGCGCTTGGTTTTAGCCACGAAACGTGTCGCCTAAGTATCTGGCAATTTACGCCATAAGTATGTACTGTACAAGTACATATTCTACATATGGGCCAGAGAAGGTAAGCACTTGGCGTTGAATGCGCCATCGAGTATTGCATGTTATCGGGTAGCACCAAAACATTACAGGTGCAACTAGTACTCTCCAAAAATTACAAATCAACAAGCAGAACCAAGGGATTAAAGGTTTTCTCATGAATGCCTTGTATCGTTTAAAGGAAAATTTACACTTAGCATACCTTTGTGCAGCCCAACTCCTAGGTAAAAGCGGCAATACATGGGCTGAGATGTCACGGTCAAACGGTCAAGCGGTCAAAAAGCGGGGGAGAGGGGGGGCGGGCAAGCAACGAAAATTTTATGCCGCTACCATTCAACACACTTTGAGATATTTAATATTCGAATATTTCCTCGAAATCTCCGCCAGCATGGGCACGCATTAGGAAGCTGGAACTCCAAAGTGCACTTTCTGTTCCGAAACCGCCAGGATATCAATTGGCCAGATATCCGAATATAGATAACTATACATGAACCTCAACACAAGCACTCCAACCACCAAAAAAAATTTTCCGTGTCAGATTCAGAGAAACATTTTTCGCGGATGACAATGTGTATTTCCTATCAGCCATGCATGTTCATGATTAGCCTTCACGTAAGATATTTGATTTGTTCGTAAATCTGCAATCGCAGCGCACTTTAAAAAATATATGAGACAAAAATTAAATTCTTCAATCCATTCTCCATCACAACACCAAGTGTGTACAGACAAACTGCCAACCAGATTCACAACTTCGGCTTTTGTGCCGACTTGCCTCCGACATCCGCCGGGTGGAGAGAAAAGCTTGAAACATTGCCAAGAGATGCAATTGGATATATTATTAGGCCAAACAATACGGTTAGATACTATGACAGGCCAGTCTAAATATCTGAAAATCACCATTTTTTGCTTTTTGGCCAATCGTATCCATAAAAAGTCTACAAAATAATACTCTATTTCTTCACGACATAATCCTCCCAGCCCCCAGTTTCTAGCCTCTCGACCTTCGCCATGACTTCCGCCTCCATGTCACAAACATACCTCTCCAACTTTCTTCTGAGCTCCCTTCCCAACTCACTATCCTCCGCAGAAATTATTCGCAACGCGAGAAGCGCTGCATTTGTGGAATTATTAATTGCAACCGTTGCAACAGGTACACCTCTCTATTGCACACCATACTTATTAATAAAGACTCATCCGAATAAAACCATGACTTGCTGTAATGCAGGGACTCACCGGCATCTGCACAATGCTATGCAAACTGTCCACGCCATCTAAAGTGCTTCCCTTAACTGGCACACCAATAACCGGTAATGTAACCATAGCAGCTACCATACCCGGTAAAT
The DNA here is from genome assembly GCA_016880775.1 of Phymatotrichopsis omnivora. Taxonomy (NCBI): domain Eukaryota; kingdom Fungi; phylum Ascomycota; class Pezizomycetes; order Pezizales; family Rhizinaceae; genus Phymatotrichopsis; species Phymatotrichopsis omnivora. The sequence goes on along the minus strand of JABYPW010000337.1, from coordinate 6,472 downwards.
GCGCCGCTCCACCAGCACCTGCAATTATAACTTTCAAACCCCGAGCCCTGGCTTCCTTGGCGAAGTTATTCATCCTATCGGGTGTCCTATGCGCCGATACGATAGTAACTTCGAAATCAATTTCGAATTTCTTCAATATTTCAGCGCCAGCTTTCATGACAGGAAGATCCGAATCAGATCCCATTATTACTGCTATAACCGGCTTTTTCCGACCGGAGATATCCGAAGTAGAGAGTGCAATAAAAGCTTCTTTAGGTCTCCCAATCAAAGATATTTTTTTTTCCGCGTCGACGGTATCGATGAGTGGCTGAATTTGATATTCTGCTTCCGGCATAGATCCTGCAACTACAGTGATATGACCCATTTTTCGACCCCTCTTGGCTTCGGCCTTGCCGTAGAGATGAACGGTTGCTCCCTTCACCGATAAGGCTTGTTCCGAAACGGAAAGGTAGCGCGGTCCGAGAAGGTTTAGCATGATTGCATTGGTTGATGGGGTGGCTAGGGCTGCGGAATGTTCTAGGAACGGAAGATCTGCAATTACACGCAGATGAGCTTCGTATTGAGAGGTCGGACAAGCTTCAATTGTGTAGTGCCCAGAGTTATGGGGACGGGGTGCAAGCTCGTTTATGAGAAGTTTTCCTGCAATATAATGTTAGCAACGTAACGCAATCATATACCTCACAGAGGCAGCAGGAGGTACCATCGGAGAGTAAAAACATTTCCACTCCAAAAACACCAGCTCCCCAGAAACATCTCACAGCTTTCTCAGCCAATCTCTTTGCCTTGTGTTGCACACCTTCAGGAACCCTCGCGGGTGCATAAACAAGCTTGCATATATTATCTTCGTGCACGGTTTCCACCGTCGGGTAACTGACACACTCTCCATTTTTCTTCCTGACAACCATCACCGCTAACTCCTTCACAAATGGTGCCCATTTTTCGGCATACAGCGGGCGGTCTTTCAACGCTTCGAGTGCATCCGGGATTACAGAAGCATTGGAAACCACGTAATTTCCGCGTCCATCATAGGCAAGTGTTCTGGATTTGAGCATGAATGGATAACCCAGCTTTCTCCCAATCTCCTCAAGAGTAGCAGGAGTGTTGAGAGTGACCTCGACCGACTCGGCAGTAGCAACGCCATTAGATGTAAGGTGACATTTTTGGAGAAATTTGTCTTGAATCACTCGAATCGTCTTCCACGATGGCTGGATCTATCCGCAGTCGAAAAATGAAAGAAAAAGAAAAAAATAAAAAATCAGAATATTTTTCATGCTACTAGCAAATTGGGGAGCATTTTTGCCTGCTCGTGAACATGGTGAAAATACCTCCACTTGCCCCTCAAGCGCTTCGAGAATTTTTGTGTCGACATGCTCGATCTCAGTGGTAAGGATATCACACTCCTTTGCCAACTCACGAATAGAATCAGCTGAAGCAAAAGACCCGTCGACATGGGCATGCAGGGCATTAATTTGCTTCGCTGGCGCTCTAGGGACATCTAGAATCACCGTCTGAAGGTTGAGGCGATGTGCTGCTTCAACCATCATGCGGCCCAGCTGTGACACATCAGCAGGGAATCTTTGGAAGCACAAACACTTTACAACCGATACCGAGGAAACTTACCTGGCCGCCTCCAAGGATTCCAATCTTACGGGGGTCCATTGCAAGAGTTTCTGCGAGTCAGAAACTGACAACAAAGAAAACAAGGCTTGGAGTATTTATCGTTTTGTAAAAATAGATGGTGGGGTTGAGAGTGGGGCTCAAAGTTTTTTGCTGCATCCCCTCCATCTTATCTTATCTGATCGTCATGAGTCGAAAGAATAACTCTAATCTCAATGGCCAAACGCTGCCGCAGCCTGCACTTGAATGTAAGGCAGATGCCCCAGCGGACACCCACTGCACACGCGCAACAGGGCTAGATGCAGTAGTGAGAATCCGATATTCACAATTGAGCAGCAAGGGCTCCAACTGTCCAATTAGAAATTCTTCATCTTCATCTTCATTAACACACGCCCTCGCATCCGTAGAGTGCATATTGACAACGGTTCAGCAGAAAGGAAAAAAAAAAAAGATTTTTTTATTGCCTTCCATCGCATTCTCTGTCTGCCTATGCGATGAGATGGTCGGATAGGGAACCGGTTTGCACAACTTGCAGCGTCAGGAAACAAGTTATTGGAGCCTCTTCACACCTCACTTTACACGCACAAAGGTTTATTCCTCCTTCTGTTAGCCCATATCTTTCTGACCAAATTCACGGTGGTCTGATGAAGATGTGCGTGTTTTTTTTTTTTTTTTTTTTTTTTTTTTTTTTTTTTTTTTTCTTTTTTTTTCTTCCTTTTTCCTTTTCCAAAAAAAAAAATTTTTTCTCGGTACTTACATGCATGATTATAGTTACATGCACAGCCAGTCTTTACGTAGATAAGGAGACGATGAAGTATGATAAAGCGGCGATGCTCGAATAGAGCGCTTCGGGCACATTTTAAAAAAAAAAAAAAAAAATTGTTTACTGCGCACCCCACCAGCCACAATTTCGAAAAGGTACTCAAGTACATAGTCATCCTTGGCCGCAAAAATGCGTAGAAGTACTCAGCTGGGACGTGAGCCAATCGCATGGATGCGGGGTTACCCCAGACTTCCGCTTTCACACACTCTTAAAAGAGTAGGAAAACAGCGTAGAGTTTTCTGTCCCGACCGGTTATTAACATACTCGACGCTAGGCTGATGGAAGTCTAACGTAACCACAGCTACGCTAGTGTCCTGCAAATATTATTAGCCAAAAACATATGGCATAGTGAACTTTTGGAGTGAAGGCGTCGTCCCCACCAGAGACGGGTTTTAAGCAGCAAAGTCGGGGTCGACGTGGTCCGCGAGCGTCGAAATTCGCTCCCCAAAAGAAATAGTGGAAGACCCAGAATTGAAAAGAAAAAAAAAAAAAGGACAAGGAGATCAAAGCTTTGATGCTCATCGCTTGCGAACCTCGCAACAGCAGCTTTTGTGCATTTCAAGATTGTTTACCTGACGTCACGGCAGCTCAGCCCGTACCATTGCGCTGCTTCCCTGACAGGCATCCCGCCCCTCGCATACCGGCTAGCAGATAGTCGCTCGTTGTAAACCTCTCTCTACGCTGGTTTCGCCCGTTGCTGCATCCTCCTGCTTCTTTGCCCCTCCTGCCTGCCCCTCCCCTCCGCTTGCCCCTCTTGCTCGCCACCCCTCTCCCGCAATAAATAGATAATGATAACAATTCACTGTCTTTTATTCTTCCCCCTTCTGCAGTCCACCCAGCGATAAGAATCGAGCCTTCCGGATATTTTGCATACTATCCATAGTAAGTTTACCTCGTTGTGGCTCGTTGTGGCTATCCTCTAGTGGAGATCTCCTCATTTGCTAAATCCTGCCGAATAAGAAGCGGAGGCAGCTCACATACAAACCCCGACCAATTTCCTGATTCTGCTTCCACTTCACCGAACTTCCCGCACGAAGGAGCAAGAAGATTGAGAACGAATACTCTACAAGATGGGTGACGAACACACAAGAGATGTCAAGAACCATCTCCTCTTTGAGGTGTCTACTGAGGTTGCCAATCGAAGTAAGTTTCCATGCGCAGTTTTACACGCATGGCAATTGTTTGCACGGAAACTGAGCTGTGTTTTGTGAATAGTTGGTGGTATCTATTCCGTAATTAAATCCAAAGCCCCCATTACGACCGCCGAATATGGGGAACGTTACTGTCTCATAGGGCCTCTGAACCGTCACTCGGTTCGTTTCCAAACCCCTTCTGATTCTTCTCCTTTTTCCTCTCTTTTTCCTTCATTCATTCCCCCTCCTCTATATTACCATACTGTACCACAAACATTTTAATTATCCATTGGTACATCCCTTTCTACCGCCAGCCACACCACTAATCTCGGAATATGTTACTCTTTCACAGGCTGCGGTTGAAGTTGAAGCTCTCGAGGCGACTTACCCCCCTTTAAAGAATACACTCGATGCCATGGGAGAACGAGGAATCCAACACTTGTACGGAAGATGGTTGATTGAAGGTGCACCCAGAGTGCTGCTTTTTGACACTCAGACTGGATACGGCCATTTGGACGAGTGGAAAACCGACCTTTGGGCCACAGCCGGAATCCCTTGCCCACCAGGAGACGGTGAAACAAATGAGGCTGTTGTTTTCGGATATTTGGTTGCCTGGTTTTTGGGAGAAGTTTGTGACCTTGACTGCCGTTGCGATAGCGAAACCCTGGTGTGGCGGTTTTACTAATGGCTATGCAGTTTGTCTGCCACGAAAAGAAGCGTGCCGTGGTTGCACACTTCCATGAGTGGCTTGCCGGTATTGCACTTCCTCTCTGTCGCAAACGACGTATCGATGTTACTACTATCTTCACCACTCACGCAACTCTTCTCGGTCGCTATCTTTGCGCTGGTTCTGTGGATTTTTACAACAACTTGCAATATTTTGATGTCGATGCCGAGGCAGGCAAAAGAGGCATTTACCATCGTTACTGTATCGAGCGCGCTGCAACTCACAGTGCTGATGTCTTCACAACGGTTTCACATATCACTGCCTACGAGAGTGAACATCTTCTCAAGCGTAAACCCGATGGAGTACTACCAAACGGTTTGAATGTAGTAAAATTCTCTGCAATGCATGAATTTCAAAATCTCCACGCTCAGTCCAAGGAAAAGATCCATGACTTTATCCGGGGACACTTCTATGGCCACGGTGACTTCGACCTCGAGAACACGCTTTACTTTTTCACTTCAGGTCGCTATGAATACCGCAACAAGGGTGTGGACATGTTCATTGAATCTCTAGCTCGTTTGAACCATCGTCTCAAGATTTCTGGATCAAAAATGACCGTCGTTGCATTCATCATCATGCCGGCCGCGACACATTCACTGACTGTGGAGGCTCTGAAGGGACAAGCGGTTATTAAAGCTCTGAGGGAAACTGTTGACAGCGTTGAAAAGAGCATTGGAAAGAGGCTGTTTGACCGCGCCCTCAGATGGCATGATGGCGAGGACCTGCCTAATGTGAACGAGTTGATGAGCGCACAAGAGAAGATCATGCTGAAGAGACGAATGTTTGCGTTGAAGCGGGGTACTCTCCCCCCTATAGTTACGCACAACATGGTTAGTTAAATATCCCACATAATTACCTTATAGAAACTGACAAGATTTATTGTAGGCCGACGATGGCGCTGATCCGATTTTGATGCAAATTCGCAGAGTGCAATTGTTCAACCATCCTTCTGATCGTGTCAAGATTATTTTCCACCCCGAATTCTTGAACTCGGCGAATCCGGTTTTGCCGCTCGATTACGATGATTTCGTTCGCGGTACTCATTTGGGAGTTTTCGCTTCGTATTATGAACCTTGGGTTAGTAAATTTCTTGAATAGTGAATCTTTGAGCAGTTTTTTCTTAGACATTATGGTACACAGGGATACACTCCTGCAGAGTGCACAGTCATGGGAGTTCCATCCATCACCACCAATCTTTCTGGATTCGGTTGTTACATGGAAGAACTGATTGAAAATGCTTCCGACTATGGTATCTACATCGTCGACCGTCGGATGAAGGGCGTTGACGACTCAGTCAACCAGCTTACCGACTATATGTATGACTTTACCGTTAAGACGAGGAGGCAGAGAATCAACCAACGAAACCGAACCGAAAGATTGAGTGATCTATTGGACTGGAAGAGAATGGGAATGGAATACGTCAAAGCTAGGCAACTGGCTTTGAGAAGAGGTGGGTACATACGAATCCAAGGTTAAAATTTAGGGCTAATTGGTCTGCGCACAGCTTATCCTTCGTCATTCGATAACAAAGAGCCATTCCCATTCTTCGATGGCACCGAACAAAAGGTTTCCCGCCCGTTGTCGGCTCCGGGATCTCCGAGAGATCGCTCTGGCATGATGACGCCTGGTGATTTTGGCTCGTTGCAGGAAGGCAGGGAAGGTCTCAATACCGATGATTACGTCAGCTGGAGATTGCCGTAAGAAACCTGTTAAAATTTCTAAACTGCAGCAACTGAACTTCTTGAAACAGTGACGAAGAAGACCCAGATGATTACCCCTTCCCGTTGACTCTGCGGAATCCCGTGAAGAAGCCAGTTGTAAATGGCAATTCCACATAAACCTGATAGGTTCAACGGAAAGAATAACTATTTATGTTGCCGGATAGTTTACGCAGTCAATGGGCAACTTGGGATATAGAGAGACGAGTGTGAGATATGGACGTTTCGCGCGCTTTGGCGTGCTTTGGCGTGCGTGCAGAACTGGGGAGATCCCAAGAGGAAGGAAAGTAAAAGGGAGGTTTATATACCAATTTTTTTTTTTTTTCTTTGTCATTATCACACACACACACACACATACACTTCCCTTTTTTTTTTTTTCTCCTGCACTGTAGTTCTAGTTTTGCAAGTTTTTTTTTCTCTTCATAATATCCCTTTTATATCTACTCCCCTAGGC